>KN538379.1:11655-34953 GCA_000797535.1 Trichuris suis
ACTACTGCTACTGTGCTCCTCCTCCACAATAGAGCTGCAAAAGAAATAGAAATTACTCTTCGTGGATACAATGACTACCTGGAAAAGGGGCCATTTCAAGAACAACGCATTCAAAAGAGCACCAACTTCAACCAATTTCTGCACGTTAATTCCGGCCATTTCAGGTCAGCTTTCGTTGACAGAGGCAACGATAAAATGGCTAGGTACTAACCACTGCGATGGAGAATACCTGGATGGTGGCTTAAGGCACACGGAGGGTTCTAAATTAAAACGGTTACCATTGACATCATGTTCAGTTAGCTGTGAGAAGACATCTAAATTAACAAGGATCTTACTGCAGAGTACTGTCATGTCATGAAGAATTACCATAGTGTTTTATTGCACTGATTAAACGGAAAGATTAGCAGGAATAATTGCGAATTCTGAACCGTATCGTTGCATTGAATACGCGCGTAAACTTAACTCCGCCTTCAGGCGGTTTCAAATGAACATCATGAATCAGTGCCAAGAATTTGTCAATATTAAGCACTAAGGACAACAAGCGGTTATTCTGCTGCATCTCTCGTGAACATATCTCAAAAACACGAATTTACTGTAGACTGCATTGCTTCTAACGGGAATGCGTATCACCACCGTGGGTACCACGTATCCTGTTCTTTATTGTTAGCGACACATAAACAGGAAACAAAACTGCGGAAATCTTTTGCCATTTTATTTCCCAGTTTTGTACTACTGAAAAAGTAAAGGACTGACCGACGTCGTACCTGCACAGAAAAAAGCGGTTTTCAACTTTATTAACAAGGATAAAGTGCACGAAAGACATCTCACCTAATTTTCAAGAACTATGGACGTACACATCTCACGATGATAAAACAACGCGACCTATCAGACTATATTTGCCTCTTTTGCCATTGCATAAAATTCCCCGTCAAGGCGCGTCAGTAAGTTTGCAGGAGAATCGTTGTCGACCACTTGTCCATTACTGAGAACCAGCAGCCTGAAGTTAAAAATTATGAACCAATAAAAACGTTGCTAAAATACGCAAAATAAGTTAACCACATGTACATACTTGTCGCTGTCCATAACGGTATTCAGGCGATGCGCAATCGTCAAAACTGTACACTCAGCAAAAAATTCCCGTATTGTACGCTGAATAAGCTGATCCGTCTCGTGATCTACAGCAGCGGTCGCTTCATCCAGTATTAATATGCGACTCTTTCGCAGCAAAGCTCGCGACAAGCAGATAAGCTGACGTTGCCCTACGCTAAAAAATATAATAATTAAATAATGATGCGTCGAACGCTATAAATATACTACTCAATTCTTACCTCAAATTTTCACCACCTTCGACAACCTCATGATCCAACTTGTCGGGCAAGGTACTAATAAAGGACTTCAGGTGGGCGTGCTCCAGTGCTGTCCATATTTCGTCATCGTTCTTCTGGCCGGTAGGATCAATATTCATACGTATGCTACCGCAAAACAGAACCGGTTCCTAACATTTTGAAAATCTTGTTACAAACATACGCCACCACAGTGGCAGCAATCCACAAACTGACGCACCTGCGGAATAATACTAATTCTTGAACGAAGGTCATGCAGGCCGATCAGGCCAATATCAACACTGTCGATAACAATGGAGCCCTCGACGGGTTCCACAATCCGAAACAGCGCTAACGTAATGGAGCTCTTTCCTGCACCGGTGCGGCCAACAATTCCAACTTTTTCTCCTCCGTGCGCCACAAAGGAAATGCCCTTCAACACTAGGTCAAGACCTGGCCGGTAGCGCATTGCATATCTGTCAAATTCAACGCGTCCCATAGAGGGCCAGTTGTGTGGCGGCCGATATTCGGTTGTCCAATCCGCCTGCAAAACAATTAATCGCCTGTAGATTCAATTAAACGTTGGGTGGCCAAAAAGTACGCGCCTGATCTGAATATGAATACAACCGACCAAATTCAATACAACGAATAGCACACACTAATGTACTTTCTCTTCGTGTAATTCAGTAAAAAGGTAGACAAGAAAGACGAAAGCTAAGAAAAACCACGTACGCAAAAGAAACGCACATGTACAATTCCCTCCGATCCAGTTTTCATAATACCTCATTATACGGCACAGAGAAGGACGTAGGCACTGTTACATACCTAATGATTTCAGGAAGCAACAAGAAGAAAACTGTACACTTTGCCCTTGTAATAAAACCATCAAATCATATGCCAGCAATCTATTACTACTGATATATGATGTTGCTACTTATCTGATTATTGATGTATCAACTAACAACTTAGGAAACATTACTACTGACATATCAACTAACAACTTAGGAAACATGTGAACTGAGATGCTTCGTTCTTGTTACGTGCACACAAAGGAAAAACCCAACTATCAATGCACCCCAGGCTTCAAGCATTACAGTGCGAAGCTTAGCTTCAAAGAAATTAGCTACTTCGTGAGTTCATTAATGCTAAAGGAACAAGTTGCACTGATTGATTACCACACAAAGTCTCTGTCGGTTGTAACGTTTCAGAGATCAAACAAGACAGCTCAAAAGTGGGAAACACAAAACTGTTGAAATACAAGGGTAACATGCAGTATCTGCAGTTGAATACAGCCTAAATAAAAAATTCTACAAATAGGTAAATTATGATTTAAATAGTAAACTGCTCTGAGTAGCGCGACGAAGATTTGAGTTCTACCGTTCCGTTGCTTATCTGGTATGTGAACAACTGTTTTGCCAAGGTTATCTTTGGAATATAGGCTACCACAGCTCGCTAATCACTTAGTAGCTGGCTCTGTTATGAGACAGAATATTGCTTTATCGTAGGCGCTGTGCTCAGATAACTCTTATTTACTTAATATAGTCAAAAAATAAACTAATGATGCAGCCAATTGAAATAAGCCAAAGAACGCTATTCTATGCACCTAACTGTTATTCGTATTCATACGGAACAATGCCTGTATTTGACGAATGATGGCTTAACTAACAGTATACCACTAAAAACAAAGACGTCGGTCTCATCTGTTCAATGCACCCGAACCTCAGTAATTTACATGACCTGCCGTCAGCGTATTGGAATACGTCAAAACATGGACACAGAGTCTTTTATAAACACGGAGCATCACGGAAAACACCTGGAGATATCAATTCGAAAGAAGACGGATTCCTTTCGTTTAAACCCCACCAATACTGCTGCCTTGTTAATGTTACCATACTCATACATCATTAATTCCCAAGCTGATGAGGGGAAAAGGGATCTCGAAGCTTGGTAGTTTCTATTTTTTCGTTTCCTGGAAGAGAACTGCTTTTCTTAAACGTTCACCGGCTTTGAAAAAGAGTACTCAACAGGGCTGTCACCGTAAAAGTACTGAGGAGAAACCTACAGCCGTTACGAGCTCCACTTTCAACGAAAACGTAGAAATCTCGACTGTCCGAACTTTCGTTATCCAATGTACCTTGTGCAAATATAGATCAGGTAATCAATGTTTCCCTGTACACGTTCGATTCGTTAATACACGCGAAAAAAATCTCAGAACCGTGTCAGTGCGGTGCGTAGGGCTACCTGTATTGAAATAAAGGAAAGGCTACTTTACCTCAGTGGGTACGTTCATGTATTCCACTATGCGCTCAACAGAAACGATGTTTGTTTCGAGATCGCTGGTCATTCGAACCACCCAATTCAACGTTTGCGTAATCTGAATAAAAGTTGAAGTTTGGAAACAACGCCAATGCAAGTTGGCCAAGATTTGGGCATACGGAGAGAGCATAAGTGACTGCCAGGCCAACCATTCCGGCGGATAGAATCCCTTCTTCGCGGTTATAAACAGCAAAAATGGCGGCAAGAAAGACTAGTAAGTTTCCAATGAATTCCAGACGAACGGCAAGCCATCTAAACCTGGAATCTAAGGAAAACAATCCAACTTTCGCCACCCTCTCACCTGTTCGAAACGATCATTGGGTAGTAAGTCATCTGATTGGCGTCTACATGCTTGTCAAACATGTCACGAAAATGTTTCTGTGCTCGGTAAGCCCTAATTGACACTGCACCTTGGATAACCTCTTGAAATAAGCTATATATGGGAGAACGGCTGACCGACTCCATTCGCTTCAGCTGTCTTGAAGAGCTGACGTAGAAACGCTGAACTGCGTAGTAAAATATAGCTAATGGAATGATAGCAGCGGCGAATGCCTTCATGTTCATTGCAATTATTACTAGGGTAGCTATTATTTGAACTAAACAATTCATCCATGTACGCACTGCTGCTGGTAGCGTATTATCGACCACATCGATATCCTTGCCAATTCTATTCAAAACTCGACCAAGAGGCGTAGTTTCGTAGAAGCTCATCGGTACGCGCAGTAAGTTATGGAGCAGTCGCTCATGCAAATTGGCACTGGAAGCTACCATGCATAACATCATCAAAAGTGCGGCGGCAAACACAAACAACGCCTGGCCAATGCCCAGGGCAGCATATACACCAATTCGTGTGTCCGTCTGCACGCAATCGGAGCGATTCTTCGCAGAGCAAACAGAATCTTCACTCCACTCTGCCAACCATATGCTCGATCCAACGGACAAACCGCCGCTCACCATGTATAGTATAAAAACAACAAAGCTACTGAGAAAGCCGATTGACTGCACATACAGCTTGTAGACGTGCGCTTTTACGCGCCCAGTTTCCGCGGTTTCCTCTTCGATCAGTCGCTTACGTTTTATATTCCATTCATTTTCGTGACTTTTAGCAGGTCCATTAGCAATCGCATTACTTTCTCTCAGACTGTTGCGGGCATCCAGCTTGGAGGATTTCGAAGATGATACAGATGTAACCGTATTTCGCCTGAAACAATTTTCTTTAAATTTATAGGAAAGTAGACGTATAGAAAAGCGTTGAGTCTACATAATCATCAAATTGTTAAAAAGAGAAACAATAATTTTTCTTTTGAAACTATAGACTGCCGTCAGTGCTCACATTTGCTAACGTCTACACTGAAAGAACGAACACTGATCAATTAAGAGCAAAGCATACGTTATCTTGTTCGCGCCCCTAACAATACAAAGAATTTTCGAGATGCAGTAAGCGTAAACTTTAAAAAATGCTGCAATTGAAAAGAATATAAAAAGAACAGCGGAAAGTTCGCAACACTAAATACTAGAACTATATAAATTAGAGGAATGAACACGGTCAACTAAGCATGCAGTTGCAAGACTAACCGTGATCTCAACATTTCAGCGTTCTCGTCGCCGCTTTCTTCGTCTATAATTGGAAGGAAAAGATGTTGTTATAAGGAGATGCGCAATAACGTCCACCTGAAAGTTTAGGTTCTTCTGCATTGTCATTCTTTTCTTCCAAAAATTCTGACAGCCCATCCCATTCGGTCAACAGTTGACTTGGAGTGCCAACCTTCTTTATTCTGCCTTGATCCATTATAACAATAAGGTCGACGTCTTTGAGAAAAGCAAGAGCATGCGTGACAAACACTCTGGTCTGGAAATTTCCACATTCACATTTCAACAGCTAAACATTGAAAACGTAAAACACTATTACCTTGTCCTTCAATAGGCCTTTTCTACCGATTACATTGTCGAATATATGGCGACCAACGCGACTATCCACCGCTGACAACGGATCATCAAATAAATAGATGTCTGTATATTGATAAACTGCTCTTGCAATGCTAAGTCGTTGCTTCTGGCCGCCACTCAAATTTATTCCCTACAAAAAAGGTGATCATTCTGCGCAACTTTTTTCCAACTAAAAAGACTCGACTTCATGTTGCGAACAGTCAGAAACCGTTATCTGCATATCTGTTCCAGGGAAAAAAGGGTTATTCAAGAGTTTTCGGCCTTCTTTCTGCTGTCCCGGCTTTGTTGCATACTGTGACGCAGTCGCGTAGCAACCCTCCCGTGTTGGTGCGCGCGCGCCAAGCTTAATGCCATTTAGTTAAGCTGTTGAAGAATGAGAGCGTTTTGTTCTAGCTGAACTTTGGAAGAAAGGCAGAAGTGTGTTTTAAGAAAAGATCTGCTGCTGATTTGGCGCGCGCATTTCTTTTAAACAGCGCCAACAATTTCACCGACTTTTAATAGGTGTTTGGCCTGTTTAGAGGTAGAAAGTTTTACTTGCAATCACGAAAAGCATACTCGAAGCTTTCGAGGTATCCGTGCCTCGTCTTCAGCGAAACGGATGAAGTCGTACGCAATTCGGTTAACGAAGTTCAAAGACGGTGGGGACGGAGGGTCTTGAAGGTGTTTTCATCAGAAGGTTAGACGGTAACGTTTAAAGTGGTACTCGCTTTTAAGTTCGTTCTGGTTGCTTGTCAAGGTAAGTTCAAGTCGGCTGTCCGTCGATGTTGCCATGGAAAATTGTTAGTCCTTCCACCATTCGCAGGGAACTAGTTAAACGAGGGAACAACATTTGAACTGATCAACTGCTGACATTAACGACATCTGGATACCTTTAATTGGTCAATTCAAACGTTGTTCGCTCCTTTAACTAGTTCCCCCCACATAGTGAAAGGACGAACAATTTTCCACGGATCACCAATTTTGACAAGGAGCCAGAATGAAATTAAAAGCGAGTACCATTTTAAACGTTACTACTTATCCACCTTCTGATGAAAGCACCTTCATAACGCTCCGTCTCGCAGTCTTTGAACTTCGTTAACGAAGTTGTATACGACTTCGTCCGTTTCGCTGAAGACGAAGCATCGATGCCTCCAAAGCTTCGAGTATGTCTTTTGTGATCGCAAATAAAACTTTCTACCATTAAACAGGTCAAGCCCGCACGAAAAGATGTCTACTGATCACCTTTTGTTCCGTGAAGGCACCGGAACGACCGAAATTAACATCAGGTTGCAGAACGCTTAAAAAGAGGACGCCTTACGTTACAGGTCAGCGAAACTTTGGCTTCTGGGGAAGATGGGGAAGAAAAACCTGTAATGAAGAGAGATAGGTGTAACTGAGAACGTACTTGCAGCTACAGATGACTGCGCCCTGATTTCGTGAATCACCCACTTCGCAGCTTAGACCTCGCAGTGAGCGACTATGCTTTACTTTTCGTATTAACGGAAACCTGAAGCAGCATTATCGAGGAACCTCGTTCAAGGTTGAAGACAAGCTGCAGTCAGCCATAGAGAAATACTTTCATTCCCGCTACAGAAAAACGCCTTTTTGACCGGATTAAAAAGTTTGAAATCTCGATATGAGAAATGCATTGAGATCAAAGAAAGTCATAGTTGTACACAATAAGACATTATCGCGCTGAGCCCACTAGAAGCAGTCAAGGTCGGAAACTTATGGATATCCCTGCATTTTATGCAGTTGGCTACGAAGACAATTTTTCTGCTCCGCAGTTCAACTGTCACTTTGTTGGTCCTTACTACATTCAAAGCAATTTTAGCTGCAGCTTCTAGTACAAAGTAAAACATAACGATTTCAACTAGGCTTCAAGATGTTGCTAAGCGAAGTCTGCGCTTGTAAATTCGCAACAACTTCACACATGCTACCGATCATCTGCGCTGTGAAAAGCCATACAGCTTCAACTTTGAAAACGTAGCTTCTTAGTAACTTATTGATTGGAATAACGGGACAAACCCGTAACAATAAACTCCTATACTCTACAGTTTCAACTTGGAAAAAAGAAGAAGTGAGCGCCGGAAAAGCAGCCAGAATAGAAACTGCAAACACGGCAGGGCATTCTTTTGACAAAAAAAATATCTTCTCCACTAAAGATATTTTTTGAATGAGTATTTTGTTGCTGTATTTATAAGAAACACGAAAGTAAATGTCAAAAAATAACTGCACAAAAAGAAGTAATTGATTACAACATACCTTTTCGCCTATCTCTGTATCGCTTTTTTCAGACATCTCCTCAATGTCTACATCCAGCGAACAAGCTTTCACTACCTGCGTGTAAAAGTTTGGGCGATTTGGCTTCGTGAACAAGATATTGTCACGGACAGTGGCATTGAGGATCCAGGCCTGCTGCGGAACGTAGGAAATTGTGCCCTACAAGTAACCTACCGCAATCATTACGTATTAGCAAGATGGCATGAAATAGATCACGCACTTGAACGGCTACAGAACCTTCGAGTTTACGCATTTCCCCAAGAATGGCGGAACACACAGAAGATTTACCGGCACCAACTCTTCCTATAATAGCCACGCACTTGCCGCGGGGGATGTCCAGATTCAGTTCTCGCAAGACTGTTGCTTCATCGCTTTCCTTGTCCCACGAAAAAGTAGCATTCCGAAAACTTATTGCGTAATCTAAAAGTGACGAACACTGTGGGTCAACGAGTCACAAAATCTACTCGACATTAATCCGTCATAAAAACATTGTGCAATGTCTCCGTAGTGGAAACTGATTTATTAATAAAGTTTCATAGGTACCTTACGAAAGGGAATTTGGAGACCTATGACACGTTTCAGCGTACAGTGATGCTCCTATTAGTACAATTATAATGCATTTCAAGACGTTCGAAAACACGATTTATAAATTGCTTTTCTTTTTTACACCTTATGCAATGCACACTGAATAATGGCCGTTTCGCAAGGTCTTATGCGACATTCTGTCTTTCTTGACGAAACAGCTGAAACTGAAGGACCCATACCACACTTCATACGACAAAGGTCCAAACCCTTACCTACCCTTAATAAGACTTTGCAGAAGACTGTAAACTGAAGGACTGATCGTTACTAAAGCTGACAAGGGCAACGTTACAGTGGTCCTAGATGGCCCTGTATGCGTAAAAAAGGTTCCAGCACTCATGATAAATAACGCTAGATGCATATCCCATCAGACTCAACAGAAACAAACAGAAAGACATTTTTAAGCATACCCAACTAGTCTACTGCAGAAACAAAAGACGCAGGGCTCTCCAAAATTGCCACGCAACTTCACTTTGTTTCTAATAGCCGTAGCCCGCAACTATATGGCCTTTCCAAGGTTCACAAAAATGGAACTCCATTCAGGCCGGTGACTTCGACTATCAACAGCGTTACATCAGACTGTGCTCACAGGCATATGATTCAGCCTCTGACGGCCAGATGCCAATCCCTTGCCAAGAATAACAAATAATTCCGCACTGAAATAAAAACTTTGTCTATAAATCACAATGAGGACCTTGAGGACCTCTTGACCGGCATTCCTATGGCACATGTTCTGACCATCTTGGAAGAATTGGCGAACAACGATGGAACCCACATGAACAGAACAAGAAACTGAACCCATTTCATATTAGGGAACTGGTTTCCTTTTGCCTAGCAGAAGGCAATTACTTCGATTTCCAAGGAAACATTTCCTTGCAAGGCAATGGAGATCCAATGACGAGCAGCATGTCATCAGTCATGGCTGAAGTATTCAGAAAAAACTGCAAACAAAAATGCACCCTCCACAGCAGACTATTCAATGATCCTCAGAATGTGCTTAAGCTTTGCGTATTCATTTCCGCTCTTACAGGAAATGGAATGGAGTTTCTTTCCGTACAGTACAGGACACGTTAACATCACAGTTCTCAAGCAAATGATCCTCATCATAGAAGAGTCAGACGAAGAACTCCCATCCTGGTTATCTTTGCTATGAGTTCTGAGAATCTGTGAAACACATGCGTCTATACAAAACCGACGCATTCAGAGACTTACATTACCTCTTACACTGTTTAAAGTTAGCATTCATTGGGACCACCAATGGAACCATACATGGAAGAGTTAGCTTTTTTAATCCAGAATTTCTATAATCAGGAATAAGTCACGTTAGAGAGGTATTCACTCAAACACTTGTCACCCGTAAGAAGTTCATCACGAGGGAAATAAATGGTGGCGCAAATTCGAAATCATTAATAACTGGTCCACTGCTGATACCTACTATGAACGTATACGAGAAAAATAGAACATTTGAGCAGAACATCAAATCTTAGTGCTTAGTGCTCTTCAGTATTAATGTAAGACCTTTCGTCAGGAACGATAAAGTGAAAATATCGCTCAACTACAAGGCTAGTGTTTTTTACGAGGTTAAGCGTAACTGCTCAGCCTCACATGCAGGAGAAACTGGGGATACTTTACAGTACAGAGTCGATGAACACATGTCAGCCTTAAACTGATACAACAACGCAAAAGATAGGATGAATGGCTGTGTTATAAGGCACAAAAGCAGTTCTGGCAACGATAAAGTGACCACTGTGACATATGGATGGCCACGTTCTAACAGAGTTCTAAGATCGGTAGCTCTTGTCGGGTACAAAACCATCTGACGTTGTTACAGGGAGTTAGTATAAAAGGATTGTACCATAGATGAGCAGCTGTCGCAACAATGGGCACTGTTGACGAAATGTCACTAATCCTTACCTCCATCGTCTCTGTTAACGCAAGAGTTGCTGCGGCTACACAGTTTGTTGAACTCAGCTTCAACAAACTCAAGATAAGCTCAACAGTAGCCATCGCCAGACAAAGGTGCAACAACTGCTCACTATGGCACAATCCTCAAGCACTAACCCATTCCGTCGGATGATTTTGAACGCGACAAGTATAACCGGTCTCAGGAGACTATTGGTACTTGACCATCTATACGCTGCCGTGATTGCTTTAGCGCTGAAGACCAAACTATTAATAGTTGGTTCCGAAAACTTCGCTTTTATCTTTTTCGGATTAAAAGTTTCTCTATTTAACGGGTCCCAGACCCACTTCTCTCCAACATTCAATAATACAACAACAGTCGCGATGCCTAAACAAACGAGAAAACGTGAACAAGGGGGTAAAGTTTGCGTGCTGAGCTCATACCTAAGCGTAGACAACAACGTGTTTGTTAAGTTTAAATTTGAGTAGTCAGCAGGAAGCTCATGTATAACTAATGGCTACCTGGATTTTCCAATCTCTGAACCACCGTTGTGTCCACTTCCTCAGCTGCGAAGAAGTTCTTCAACCTTTTGTTCGACACGGAAGCTTGCATAATATACACAATCAGCATTGGCAGCATGGTCATAGGAAAGCGTAGCAAATTGAACAGAGCCAAGGACACAAATGCGACTTCAGGTGTCAAACGATGACTAGAATCTATCAAAACATACGTAGCAAACGAAACTACGGCCACCTAAAGGAGTACGCTTTGTAAGTGCAAACTATTAACGGACAATGTTGATACCAATAAAGGGGCCATTGTCCACGTCAACGTAACCAATGAGCCGTATACAGCAGCTTGACGAAGGACGCGAAGCTCTTTTCTGCGTATTTTCAATACCTTCTCTTTGAAAGCCAACTCCCAAGCGTGCAATTTCAGAACCTATAAGCGCGAGTAATACACTAACCTACGAATAAGAAACATAATAATTGAATTAACCAAGTAAACTGGAAACCAGTACGTATTTTATGAAAACGAGTCGAAAAAGGCAAGCAAGCAGCAACGGAAAAAAGTACAACAAATGTCAAAGTACACTGCTTAGATACCTTGATGCCATTTAGAATTTCATTTATCATTTTCATACGGACGTCCTTAAACTTCATCTGCCTGATCTGCGAACAAGACGAGAGAAGTCGATAGGATCGCGGAGAGTCGATTGTTTCCATACCTGACATTGACGTAGACGATGAGTAAGTAAGAAGTTGATTGGAATCATAAGCACCATGACAGCAACACCGACAAAAACGGATACACCGATAATTTCCCACAAGAAACCGATTGCCATGACTATTTCCAGTGGTGCTGACCACACCAACAAGAAGAACGGGCAAACGTCGACAATTCGCTGTACGTCTACAGACATCAAGTTCACTATCTCACCAACGGTTGTTCCCTTTCTTGCTTCGTTGGACAGGAGAAGAGCCTAAATGATAAAAGCAAAACTACGCATGAAAGAATAAGAAACAAACAGAAGTGGCCATATTACCTTCTCGAATACAGCTGACATCAGCATAGACTTTGCATTCATGCCAAGGCGAAACATTATGTGAAAATACTGGTGAAGTAGCAAGGAATAAAGCAAGCTGATAACGAAAAGAAGAACTGTGAAAAAGACTCCATAGCTAAAAGGAAATTCGGGCAATTCCATAAAGGCTATAATACGCCTAAAAAGGGAAATCAAAATTTGCCTGAAAGGTGCCGGTTTGAAACGTTTACCTTAGCAGCTGAGGCTTGGAAAACTCCAACACGTCGGCAACTGTTTTTAGGAAAAGGGCAAGCAATATAGGCCATTTGAAGCAAAGAAAAATCACCCATATAACTGAAGGCAACTTCTGACAGTTTTTCTTGTCAGTCTTGCTTAAGAATGCAACTTCTTCAGC
Source organism: Trichuris suis (assembly GCA_000797535.1). Classification (NCBI taxonomy): domain Eukaryota; kingdom Metazoa; phylum Nematoda; class Enoplea; order Trichinellida; family Trichuridae; genus Trichuris; species Trichuris suis. The sequence continues at coordinate 23,928 of KN538379.1, forward strand.
ACTTTCTTTATTGCCAGCGTTTCGCTGTTCGACGGAATTTTGCTCCCTTTTAAAGCGCAGAGAATGTGCAGACGCAGAGTTCCAATGCCGCTCCCAAAGACTTCTCAACCAATTCACACTGTCACGTCTGCGAAGCATCCAAAGATCTTCATTTTTTAGACCATGTTTCCATCCTCGCCAGGCGATTCTTTGAATGGACACATGAAAGCAGGGAAAGCAGAATAAGCATGCTTACCTGCCAAAATAATGAAAGAACAGCAAATTGGGAAACGAAACAGCGGATTCCGGACACTGGTTCTGAAAGGAGAACATGAAAAGGATGACAACAGTCACTGCTCTCTCTCTCTCTCACCTCTATCCGTTGGGTGGGGTCGTCAGAACGTCGATCGGCGAAAAGGCTCAGAAACAGCAGCAACATAAGCGTACAAAAGTACACTGTATAGGCCACATCAACACTATACCATGTATTGGAACTCTAAGGAAAACAGCAGTCGTTAAGCAATTAGTACTTCATTTCATCGCCCCTGAATGTTATAGAGAATAGTGTATTCTAACAGCTTACCAGACGGCTTGCGACGCCAGCGAATGAAAGCAGTCCAAATAAGAAATATACCGAGATGGAAACGAATAAGATGCCTGATGTAATCAAGCCGCGACGACTAGCCATAATTGTAAGGCTTGAAATGATTATCTGAAAGATACTTCCTTTGAGCGTTAGGGAAGATATTTCAACTTTCAATAGTATACCATGGAAACAAGACCCAGGAAGGAAGTCACAAGGTCGCCTTCGCCGATGTTGACGCCTTCCAAACTCATGAACACAAGGCAAAGGGTCATGGACAGTGACGCAAGCACCAATATCACTGCCACTGCCTGAAGAGTAACCATTGCACATAAACGCGACTACGAGAAACCATACCCATCGTAGTAATAAAAGCGGAGTAATTGGCAGCGCTGACCGTGCTTTGCGTCGAAGTCGGTAAATCAAAAACGGGCATAGGAAGGCCACGATCATAAATGGAATCCATGCTAACAAGACGTGCTCAAGACAATCGCGAGTATCTGGGAATACAGTTCGTAGAATGGAACCCTTTGCCTAAAAAGTGCAATTGGGCAACTAGAGAAAAGACTTGCAATTTCCTGAAGCCTTTTCAACCTCCATAACTAAAAGGAAAAATACAGGCTTGCAGCTTCGGCGCGCAATGGAAATCGAAAATATAATTTGCAACCGCATATCGACTTGACAGCACTGGCACGAAGGGGCACATAATAAACGCAACATTTTATTTTTCAAGCCGCTTCGCTCTTTCAGCGGACTTCAGTTATTTGTGTTAATAATTGAGTGGCGACAGTTCAGTCAGCTGTCACTAAAGGTAGAACTTTAAATTAACCTCCGTGCAAAGCTATTCAGATTAAGTACTAATACGTTTGTCAAAACACATAAATGAAATCTTCTCCATTGAAAAGTGAGCTTGATAGGAAAGACAGCGTAAGAGATGGTGAATAATATTTGATATACATGCAGTCTTCGACTGAAGAAGAAATGCTGCTTGTTCATAACCATCTGGTCGCAAGCAATATGCTAAAAGCATGTTGCATTTACGTAGCTGAGAACTGGAACTGTTACCTCTTCCGAACTTGGAAACACATCTTCTCCAGTGCACTTTTCAGATTTCCAGTAGTTTTAGAAATTGTTACAAATTTACACGTTTGTTATTACTTAGGAACACTGTCATCAGCAGGAACCAAATGTTTTCAACAAAGGGCAAACCTACTACGCAGAAAGGTAAAGGCAGCACTTATTTAGTAATAAGGAAAAATCAAAAGCATCGTTGAAGCATTACTCATTGACGAAGCAGTATTTACAGTTAAGCTAAGGCTTATCATGAGCAAATTTAATTGTCACATAGCGGTGACAGACTTTGAAACACGCTAGAAGTTTCACTGGTCGTGCCCTTATATACATTCCAATATGTGTTAACATTGCGATAGCAGCTTTCAAAAGCTCAATGATGACGATGGCTAAATGATGGGCAGGAAGGCACGTCGAGCAGAAGCAACGACCAACTGCCCACAGAAATGAAAAGCCACGAAGAGCACAGTAAATTTCAAACCCAACTGGAAAACCGTGAAACTGGACCTCCTAAATTGTTTTCCTGCCTGGTCAAGTCGAAGGGGTAAAATTCCGCGCAGGAATACTCTCAACCAAAGCGTACGAGAACGTACGCAAGCTTAACATTATAGTTATCCAATTTGTGAATCACACAGTGTAAACTCAACGCGTGGGAGTAAAAAACTTCCCTTAACAGCTGTTTGATGAATCAGCTCACTTGACGGGTAAGTAACGTTGATTCGTACGCTTTATTCCGATAATTAAGCCGCAACTTCCATTCAGTACAACTCAGTAGGCTGGTAATAAGTGAAAGAGACATGCATAAGTGAAATAAATCACGGAAGGTACTTATGAGTTGAAAACTTAACCATCCGTTATGAAAGTCAAAGTCATCGCTTTAAAAACTCACCAAAACAGTGCTTTGGCACAGGCTGGCCATCGAGTCTTGGCGCCACTGCAGCTACTCACCGGAGTAAAGGAGTGAGGGCAACTGAGAACTTGCAAGCATTCAGCGACGTCGAAGTTCTGAAACTTACAAACGCACCTATTATGTTGCGTGGTATGAGCAAGATAACATCTAGTCTGGCCAACGCACTCGACAACGGAATGATCTCAAAAAATAAGAGCCGCACTCACTGCCAGTGAGACTATTTCAAGACCGCTAATTCAGTGCAACTGCATAGTCGCTGTAAAGACAGACACTTCCGGCTGTCACAATAAACGAGTAGACCTAATCAACCTGTCACGATGAGCGACCTGAATTTTGTGATCTGCTCATAACATGAACGCGAACAAGTCAGTAAGTGACCTGGTGGCGTAAAAGCTGGTGAATCGCGCCTCCGTACCTGATTTTAGAAGCAGGCAGTGATCTTATAAGCTCGACTTCAAAATTCAGCGCTTTGCCGAAAAACAAAACTAGTCAAAGGTTTTCTTCTGCACGGACAGTATGGAAAGCAGAAAATCAAGGAGAAGATAAATACTTCGCGCTATATTGCGTCTCAGGCAACGCATTTATCTGGACGATCGAACAAGCAAATTTCATTATTTGTAATGGCAGACCATGTCGCGGCTTGTGAAAGGAACTTATGGCAACATATATGCTTCACAGCACACGCCGAAGTCTATTCATAATGCACTCATTTCTGCCGTTCTTTGCCCATTGTTCCATCTGCATTTCCTTGCGTTTGATTGAAAGCGACAGAAGTCTTTAGATGAGTCATTCAAGATTCAGAGTAGCATGGAGGCATTGCGACAACTTATTGAAAAGTAAGTTTTACGAAAGAGCTGTTAAAGTAAATGAAAGAAAGATCTAATAAGAATTACTAACCTCTGAAGTCAATTTAAAAAATTCCTTCACTGATGAACTGAAGACAATGACTTCACATTCCACTTTCTGTGCAAAAGTTTATTGCGCTAGACGAAGACTGATTTCTATGGTACCTGTTAATGCATTGGCAACTCAAGCTGCGCAGCTTTATTCCAATAAAGTTTAGACCTGCTTTACCCATAACTAAACGATTTCCGTCGCGAATTCTGTTTTACAATTGAAGTGCAGTTTTCGTCAACATGTTTCTATGCGACAATTTCATATGATAAATTATAGCAAGACTAAGTAAATTGGAATCAGTCAAACTGCTCCTCACAGTATTCTATGTTCGGCTAGATTTGACGGGTACATTTCAGGTTTTGAACAACTTCCGTTGCAAAGCGAACAAAACGGCGCCACATATGGTTTGTATTAGGGAGGAAAATGGATTCGTAAATAGGTTTCCATGCAAGACTACATCGTATCCAGGAAGCTGAAGCTGTCGTTGGAAGCACTTGGAAAACTCATTTGATTTCGCCCTGATTTGTTCGCGACGATCAACGAGAGAAGCATCTCTCTCTTCTGTCTCTTGACAACTCTAATGTCCTAACCGAGTACCTGTGACCTAAAGTTTCAAAATTAAGGTATTCAAAATATGTTAACCTTTTCTGCAATGAGGGCAGAAAGAGAAGATTTGATTTCAGAGAATCAATCGTATAAAGTTGGGATAACATTAGATAGCGCATACGTGCAAGTGCGCTCAGTAAGTCTTTGCCACAAAGTTAGCAAATCGAACAGTCAAATCTGTTAGGCTTGTAGCCCCTGGAATATTTGTACGACTTTTAGAAATTCGCCGCTCTACGATGGCAGGTTGCTTATCATAGCCGTTTACTTCCGTTAAGCACGTCACGTTCAGCAAAGATGGAAATAAGCAAACGCAAAATCAAATTGGGTTTAATTAAAATGCTCATTTGAAATAGTCTTGGAAAGTACACCCACTCCACTGTATATAATCTTCTTTCGATGGGCTTTTGCCGTTTACTTAAACTACATGCTCACATCTGTAAAGTGTTCAAACTTAATTCTGCTGCTATTGTAGGGGTTATTCCGCGAGCAAAGTGAACGCCTGTATTGCTCATGGCGAGTGCCTCTGTCACTTTCTAAAGCCTTCAACTCACTAAGGAAAGTGGAAGTTTGCTTTTCAGACTGGCTCTTTGAAGATCGAGTTTCTTCCCCAGCAGGTGCTAGTTTCATTGCAATCTTAACTACGTTGATCAGCCAGTTGAAAAGGAATGGTACTCCGCTTTAATATCCCACAAGTATGAATGCGTCAAAGGTTTCCTTGTTTCGCTGTTTTGCCAGCAACCCTTTCATGCTCACAGACGATATCGAGCAACACATTGTTTTGTTTCCACTGAATTACTTCCACCACCGACATTCATTGCCGCAACCGGTAAATGGCTGTAGTAAGCATCCGTTTCAAGTTTATTATGCTGCAAATGGGCTTTTTCATTACGGAATGAGTGATAATTTTCTTTCCATCTGATGCACTAATATATTTGTTCAGACTGGTTGTAGCGCAGTAGGTATCAACAGTGAGCCATTTATTGTGCCCATTTATTTCTATTACGGATGGCCATAATGGTTGGTTTTTCCAGATTCAAAGCCATGACAACAAAGCCGGCACATTTCAAAAATTCTCCTCGTTTCCGTCACACGTTCAGCATAACACAAGCTCCAATAAACTGCCAACTTCTACCTAATTCCCATTCAGTTGTGTTCATATAAACTGTTGAACAGTTCCCCGGAATGAACGTTGCTTCGTACAATTCTATAGTCCCAGTTATTCTCTTAGCTTAACATTAATTTACCAGATTATCTGTTGTCGTATACTTTACAGAAATGGTTTGAATGGAGATGATACAATACTGAGACTTCTGTTTTTCATTTTCTTTTGAAAGCTTAATTGGAAACTGAATTGGTAAAATGTATAAGTTGCTTCGTTTTTATTAAACACTATTCATATCACATCCAATGTTTTGCCTTTTCTTATTGTTGATCATCTGCTACCTCACGTGAGCCGGCTTTCTACATAAGGTGAGTTTTGACATTAGCAACGATTAAAGCATTTGCATACTGCAGTTCGCCTACGGAATCACTGTCCTGCTCCTTTTATTAATAATACCGTTATGATGGCGCTCTTAATTGCAATGAAGATATCGCTTGGCAGCTTTCGCGTTTATAGTAATATGTGACCAAGAATAGAGAGCGGGAACGCTGAAGTTTTTTGTTCCTTAGCTTCCCTGCTTGTGTCTCTTCTGCGAATATCAATACTTCACAAATTTCAGTACAGTCGTGGGCATTTATGTCACCGCCTCGCGTGCTCATGCTTTCCGTAATCGCAACTGCTTCGTATCAACATCGCGTAAGTTAGCAATCTACTATAGGTCGATTACTACAAGTTTGATGGCATCGTTACCTTTTGTTAGTTCACTGGTGGTTAGATTAGCACATAGACGTTATGCAACACCTAACCATTACATCTTCCCCTAAAATGCCCTGTAAATCAGTACAGCGTGCTTAATAATGAAAAAAGGAAACCAGCACTGAAAATCAAGTGGGATTTTCAACAAGTGAAATGAAAGGCACAAGTGCAGTAATTCCTTTGAATTACGTAAGAATATTCGTGGTGGCCATCTCTAAAGTGAAAAAATAAAACTTAACAGTTCCACAAGAGATCTCGCCATTTTTAACAGCAGATGGTACAGGTGTTCCCGCTTTACAAAGGTTGATGGGACTGGAGAAGTTGTTCGTAAAGTGAAACCCCTTCGTAAAGCGGGGCAGCAATTCCTATTAGTGAGCATAGCAAACGGGCTTGAGCGCTTCAGAGTCCCGGAAAACTATTCAGCAGCGCCAGGGAGGGGAAATGACACATACAATCCAGAGAATTCATATTATATACTGAAAGCCGCAATAACGTGTAAAGAAAAGCCCCATACAAGATGGAAATAGCGTAAGTACATTGTTGTTCCAGTTACTATAATTGGGAAGATAACGAACCGAGGAGTGTGACTGTGGGAAAACAGAAGTACGACGTCGCAGAGTTGTCAGGACAGACGGGTAACTAATTCCTACATGCTTGGACGTAGACGGTAGCGGTTGATCGCCCGCTTCAATCGAAATTGACCGCTTGATAAAAGATGTTATAGAAGCTATTGTATCCTTTCCCCTTTCTTCGCAACAGCGAACAATGCCCCGCAAATCCTTCGTAAAGCGAAAACGGGTATAAGTTCAGGTTCTTCGTAACATTGAAACTTCGTGAATCGGGGCATAGCTGTAATAGAAAGTGCCGCAAAACAAATAGCAATGGTTAGCCAGTATTACCAATTTGAACTCAAAGTTAATGTAGCTGTACGGTTCGAAATCGCGAAGGACAAAAGTCCTGAACCACCGAACGTGACGGCCTTCTCCTGTTTCGCACAGCTGATATGCGCCACCTTATGCCTAAACTTAAACGCAATGACTGACGTCATTGTTCTCTGTTTTTGTTTTAGACTCAGATGGCTTACGTCAGCTGTCGGAACAATCTGATAATTGAGGATTTTTGTCTTTCGGGATCGTGTGGTAGATCCTTAATGTTGAAAATGAAAACACAGAAACAGTAATAATATGCTTTCATGCTAACCCGCATACTCTGAAATTACGTTTGCCTGAATTTAGTGCGAATCAGCGCTCAGCTGAAATATGAACATTAATAGTATGACATAATTGCGAAAAGTTGAGTTGCAGACAAACAGGAATTTTTTATGGCAGTTGTTTTGCTTCTGGGTGTTCTCTAACAAAAAACTAAGCTTGCTTTTTGTACTCATCTCTGTCAGCATGGCTTTTGCTTGGCTGAATAATGAACTTGACTGCAACTTTCTTTCAAACACACAGGCTTATCAAGTTGGGATGAATGCCATAGAGATAGAGTGGCACCGTAATTGTACGTTTGCAGTTCTTCAGCTCAGTGTCAACTTATTTAAATTTTATTGATGAATACTGAAATTTTATTGGCAACTAACTGTCCATCCATTGGTATAAACTTAGTTCTTTAATTAATCAAAATTAGTGCCACCTTTCAGTTGAAGAAGTCCATTTTAGAGATGCTTGAATGCGCAGTGACTATTTCATCCCGCAGTAACATTATTAATATCATAAATAATTGACGTCTGAACAATTGTGCTGGTTATCTGGTAACGAGTGAATTAATGGAGATGGTCAACTTCTCATAAATAAATGGAAAAGTGTGAAGGACCATTATCAAATCATGTAATTATGCATTTGCTACATGACCTGTCTGTTGGCGACAAGTTTGTACTTTATCAATGCAACCCGTCGAAATGCTCTTTAGTATTATGATGACTGGTCAAAGACCTTAAAACCAGACAATGAAAGAATGAGTAAATCTCTAAGCTCAAACTAGAAACTGCTTTAGAACTCTCAGTGTCCCATCTGTCACCGTCTGGCGACAGTTTGAGCCATTTCACACGTAATGGTCTGATCAAACGGAATGATTTCTTCTTCGTTCTAGTTCTGGTGACCGAAGAAGATAGATTCTTAGTTAAGTAGAGGGCGTTCGCTACCATTTGCTATGCTGTTAAGCCAATGATCGCATCTGAATTGCAAGATCGTCAATGCGCATTTGATTTAGCCTTTTGCTAGTACTTACTGTCTTAAAAATAGAAGTCACAGAAATTTTTTCCCGTATCCTCACAGTAAGCTGTTAAGCACGCCAACAGAGTAAGCTCCCTTTAAATAACAATGAGACGAAATTAAGAAAACAGGCCGATATTAATTCTTTTTGCCCACACAGTTTAAATGAGATTGAGTTTTCGCGTTATACAAATCAGACTGTGGTAACAAACTTGTGCATATTATCCCAGCTACAAACAGGCGTCATCTACGTTACTGTAACTCGCATTTCTTCCTTTTAGAGATAATTAATGGCTTTGCTGATGTTCTACCCATCAGTAGCGTAATCAGAATTTTCCGGAGTTGTGCTCCGTGGCATTATGTTATCTTAGTGGAAGATACGAACGCAGCCTCGCGCAAAGACCTAGTCGCGACTCTTAGCATTGCTTTCGTACCAACACATTTCCTGATGCTGTTAAATTCGTAATGATTTTATGAAGTTCTTTTTAAATTTCGTTCTGAAGTATAATTATTCTACTGCAATGCCATGAACTTGTCAAAAAATGCTGCCCTGCTGTGCTGAGATAGGCACAGATACTATCTATAGCTTGTGGTCAAGTTCATAAGCGCGAACTGGGTAGCCGCTAGGCACTGTTGGGACACAAAAAGTAGCCATGATGGATGGACGTACGGAATTTCACTCATTTAATAAAATATCTGAAATTCTACGCTTCAGGGTCAGCGAATTCGCACTCGAACGAATAAATACAGCAAGACCTCCGTATCCGCGGGGGATACGTTCCAGGGGTGACCGCGGATAACAGTGAACGTTTTATGAACGCGTAGTAGTGTGACTTTGAGATGAATACACGTGAGTCTGTTGCAAAAATAAGTCTGTTTTTGTTGGCACTAGCATTGGTGCCTATTTTGGGAGAACTTCTGTCAGTCAGGTTGGCTTGCTAATACGGTGGAGCTTTTAAACGACGGCTCTGTTCTAATGGTTTATTAGTGATAAAAAGTACAAATTCAAACGACCTTATTCTTAAATGCAGTGTACCGCAAACTGCTCACAACTTCAACAAACACATACACACATTACGCATTTTCACACGCCCGTTAAAAACTGTCACCGCTTAGCAATACGGAATTGCCCTATGCTGTCGGCTACGCTTACCTGACCATAGAGGAGAGCAGTCCTTGTCATTAAAAAGCTGTGCAAACCCGTAATAACTAAATAAATAGGATCATTTTTAATGATTAGTTCGATTCGCTCATGCAGAAACGCCAAGAACCGCTTTCACTTCTTACGCAAGCAGGGAATTGCGTAATATTAAAATGCGTGGGCGGGCGAAGGAGAAACCGCGGATACGAAGGTCTTACTGTATACATTTGCACCATGACATTCACGTACCCTGAACGGAAATCCGTTTCAAATCAGGCGTTCTGCTGTTCACGCATGCTGCTCTGGCGAAACAGTCGCAGCGCCTGACTCCTCTTCTTTATGCCTTACGAAAACGAACTTAAGATCGTAAGCTGGTGGCATGTGAAACTGGTGTTCTTTTAGCATGAATAAGATCATCTAACGCTGCAAGGAATGACATAGGAATTAAAGAAGTACAAGAACTACGTCCAGCAAACTAGTTACCAATGGGCAGCAGCAGATCTCCAGCTTCTGAATAAATTATGTAGTTCAGTGCAGAAATGCGCTCCATGAAAATTAACTCCTGATAAAACTTAACAACTCAAAAGAGTAACTACCAGACTTATAGGACACAGCTGATGGTAGTACAGTTTTTACCGAATGCTTCATCGGTGCACCATTTTCAGCAGTTGAGATGCCTGCACAGAGTTCTCTCTGGATGGGTTGAAGTTCCAATGGTTTCTCTTCGCCTGTGAATCAGTGCTCTTCGTTCAGCCTACAGCTGACCATTTTATTTTGCAGCAGGGATCTGTCTCTGCGTTAAGAAGAAATGCTTAACCGTGTGCGACAAGCAGGTCTCTGTGGTTACGTGCAGGTGCCAAGTCAGGACATACTGGCAATGGTAATGCAACACAGTAGCAGTAGTTGTTGTAATTCATTTTTTCTCACGAAAACATCCGGTTGTAAAATTCCTAGCACACCATTAGTGCCGCTTTCTTGATCAGCTTTGCTGGTTTGCATTCCCACTAACAATCTTCTCTGCGTAAGGAAAACGAAAGCCTATGTATGCACTCATTGTAAAAAGACGTGTTCTCAATAACAGCTGTTATTATTATTATTTTATTCTTATTGTTAATGATATGTTAATATGATAAAATATAGGTTGTTTCTTAATGGCCGCATAGGTTTCCATATCCAGAACGCGTTAGTTACGTTAGACGCGTGTAGCGTATTATCTAAGACGCTGAGGACAGGAACAGACTATCGCGAAAGCTTTGAGTTTCTTCACAAGAATAAACGGGTCTAACCTAACTAACGTTATAATAAATTAGTACAGGTATATCCCGCTTTGCGAAGGTTGATGGGACTGGAGAAGTTGTTCGTAAAGTGAAACCTTCGTAAAGCGGGGCAGCAATCCCTATTATTGAGCATAGCAAACGGGTTTGAGCGGACCAGAGTCCAGAAGAAAACTATTCAGCAGTGCCATGGACGGGAAATGACACATAAAATTCAGAAAATTCCTATGCTATACTGAAAGCCAAATGACTTTGTAAAAAAGACCCCATACAAGGTTGAAATAGCGTAAGTGTGTTATTGTTTCGGTTACTATAATTGGGAAGATACTGTGGTTGCGAGAAGACAGGAAGTCTATTTATTGGTACGATGCCGCAGAGTCGTCAGTCAGGACCGGCGGCTAACTAATTCCTGCATGTTTGGAAGTAGACGGTTGCGGTTCATCGTCCGTTTCCGTCAAATTTGAGCCCTTGAGAAAAGATGTTATAGTCAACTGTTT
>KN538379.1:49162-117362 GCA_000797535.1 Trichuris suis
TCATGACTCATTCTGGCAGCTGATGGGGCACGCATTTTTGCATAGTTTTCAATTTTACTTATCGCAATGAACTATCAGCTAGTAGTGGACTGGCTCCTAAAAATGCCTTTGCAATTTTTTGCGACTCTATAGGTATGCATTCGTCATGCAAAATTTTCATTTCCTTTTGGGCCTCAGTCGGTCGTCAGCGTTGAAAACATATGCGCAGAAGTGTTTTTACCTTCTCTGACACATGCCTACCGACCCAGCTCTTTCACCGTGTCTGTCGCATGCACTTCTTGCTGCATCTGCTACTGTCCTTTCTTGGTTAATGACGCAAAGTATACCGTGACGAAGGTGAACTTTGTCAATACTGTTTATCTCAAAAGGGCGTCAGAAGTACGTTTGAAGGACAAGATGTTTTCGTCAGAATGAGGTAAACGCTGGGTGGATTGCAGTCTCGAACCTACACGAGGAAGCATAGAACCTATTCATTATTCTCAGCGTTATTAACGCGCAAACTTCATGAATCAAACTCATGTACAGATGCATGCGTAATATTCTAAAATAGTTATGCCACTACATGTATTGCTATTCCTACAGGAATTGCGCAATACAGGAGAAACCTATAAAGAAAGTCAGAGGTACATGAAAAGGTCAGTAAGCAGAACCTACAATGATCTACGTTAATAAATATTGAGTAAGAATTGAAGCTACCTGTGAGCATTCGTCTTCATCACCGTTGCCATATTTCTTTTTCCTTTGACATAGTTAGCCAAGTCGATAAGACGAGGGACCAGGCATGTACCTAATAATGAAATTGGATAACGCTGCACGTTTTATAGGGTTCCAACTTGAGCGGTGGCCAGAAGCAACGCCTAAGTTTAGCCAGAGCGGTTTATCAAGATGCAAACATTTATCTACTGGATGACCCGTTATCTGCAGTGGACAGTCACGTTGGAAGACATATCTTTGATCACGTCATTGGCAAAAATGGACTGCTGAGGAAAAAGGTTGAACAAAATTTTCAGACATAAGCGTTAAAGGTTAAGCTACTAGTAACGTATTGTTTCTTTTAGACAAGGATATTCGTAACCAATGCTGTCACATATTTGAAAGAGGTAGACATAATCGTCATTTTGGAAGATGGAGGAATTAAAACAATAGGAACTCCGAACGAACTTCTTAAAGAAGAAGATGCATTGAAACAATTTCTTCAGGAGGAAATCAATCCAGATGAAGAAAACGCAACAGGTTAAAGGATGCGGTGTGCACCTCATGACTCCACTGAAGTTTTTCTTCTTTCTAGAGCAGGGTGGAAAGAAGTCTTATGAAGAAATCTCACGAGTGGACGCAAGAAGGTAACTTAAATCGTAACAGCATTTCTAACCAGTGCGTGGCCTTAAGTTCTGAAGCTACCACTGCTTTCGTCCAAGTCAAGTTAAAAATGACTTTCTCGCCCTGTTCTCATTCATCTTAGAAAACGGGACGTTCACTAGTGGCTGAGTGGACATATCAGGGGTTCAGATGTACACCTTTGCGCGATCTGCGTGACAATATCTACTTGTAATTTAATCAGTTACGTGAAAAAGAACTGGTTTAGGTGCATGAACGCGGTCTTAAACGTGAATTTGTAAAGCAGTTGAACTTGGTGATGATAAGTGAGCTGACTTGTGATGCTTACCGTTTCCACGGCCAAGCTCGTGGTCTAAAGGATTGCTTCCTGCGTCATTACCCCTCAACGGAGCTGCTCTTAGTTGCATTAAAATGTTCACGTGACTGACGCACAAACCTGCAGCTTTGCAGTGCATTGAGAAGTAGCTTGCAGGTAGCATCCATCATTAATAATACACTGCACTCAGTTACAAATCAAAACAATTCCAAGAAGGATGCTTCAGTGTCCTTGTTGCAATGGATAGTTATATGCTAATTGCTTAACTTCTGGAATATACGAAGATTTCGTTGGCATTGTTTTCAGGTTGGAAAGCCAGACGTCCATTATCTCTACAAAATCCTTGGGTGCAATAAGTCGAAGAAGCTCCGGTTCCACAAGCGAGCAGTACAGAAAAGAAAAAGCGGCTGCCGAAGATAAGAGCGCTATGCTAAGTGAGGAGGAGACGATGGAAACCGGACGCGTAGCTTGGCGTGTGTACGGCATATACATGAGGTCCATTGGCCTATGCATCTGCTTAACAGTTCTCTTGGCGTACATAATTACCGGTGGTCTCACAATTGCATCAAGTGACTGGCTAGCACGATGGTCTGAAGACGCATTACTCAGCAAGAATGATTCTCGTTATGTAAATACGAGCACACGCATAGGTGGCTACGCAGGATTCGGTATTGGTCAGGCGTTCTTTATGTTCCTAGGGGCACTTGTCATGGCATTTGGCATGGTGAGAGCCAGCGCAAAACTGCACGCTAACCTGTTGCATAGTTTACTCCGTGTTCCTATGAGCTTTTATGAGACTACACCACTTGGACGCATTGTTAACCGTGTAGGAAAAGATATAGACATGGTGGACAATTTGCTACCAAATAACATTCGAGGATTGATGAACACCGTTACCCAAGTTATTTCGACATTAGTGATTATCATGATTAACATGAGCGTCTTCGGCGTCGTTGTAATTCCGTTAGCGGTGCTGTACGTGTTCCTGCAAAGGTTTTACGTTGCCACGTCAAGGCAGCTGCAGCGAATGGAAGCTGTCAGCCGATCTCCCATTTATAGCCTATTTCAAGAGGTTGTTCAAGGAATTTCATCAGTCCGAGCTTACAATGCCCAGCAGTGGTTTCGAAAGAGATTTGATATGTTGATTAACGAAAATCAAATGAACTATTTCCCGAAAATTATATCAAACCGGTTAACGAAAGGAACTTCTTGTTTGCCACAAGTGAATGGAACTTTGTTTAGGTGGTTGGCGGTTCGAATCGAATTTATCAGCACAATAATGGTCTTTTGCGCCGCAATTTTTGCTGTCTGCAGCCGAGACAGCGGTATCATGTCGGCTGGAATGATTGGACTATCCATCACCTATGCCTTAACGGTTAGTTCAGCTGTGCCTTCAATAATTTTGAGTCCACTAATTTCAATCGTACCTGCTTACTCTTTAAGATCACGCAAGTGCTCAATTGGGTAATGGAAATAGCGAGCTTCGTTGAAACAAACATTGTTTCCGTCGAGAGAATTGATGAATACATACAACTGAAACACGAGGTAAGTATCTTTGCAAACAGGCGATAAGAAGTCTGAACCATTAGTATAATACTAATAGCATCCATTGTTGCTGGCGAAGGAATGAGCTCTTCATTTCATTCGATAGCATTAATACCTTCGCTACTGGTCGATTTTATTGTCACATGTTCCAAAGCCCGTAAACCAAGTTTTTACCGTGGTACTACAAGCAGTTGCTAGCTACATGAATCAATTACAAACGAAGGCCAAGGCCAACCCATTACCAGCTGCCTAATTTTTGATGGACTTATATTTCAAAACTCCGATTACACATTACTCCATACTACAAAATGAAAAAGAAAAACAAGTAGTTCTTTGCTATGTGTATTTTTACGGAACAAATTATTCGTGCCTTTAAAGGCTCTCAAAAGCAACGTGAATAGGTAAAAGTATGAACGAGTTTTACAGTGAAAGATGAAGTCCTCAGCTACCAGTATTAATGCACTATAAGCTCGAAGGAGAGGTTATGATTAGTAGAATTGCACCGTATAGCAATATATTTAACCTTTAGAAATGTGAAGCATGGAACGAAGGTGATATTTTGCTGCTGTGGAAGCAATTCATTGAGTAGTAAGACGGAGTTCAATCAAAACGCTTCGTTTTGCAGCACTGTTTCCGTAAATCAGAAATTCTCTGCTGTTATGTGTCTCGATTAAGCTAATCTCACAGATGCAGTGCTATCAGTAATAAAATTATTCAAATATAGTTTATGGTGCCCATGGTCCAGTAACACTGACCACTCTAGGCGCCATGGAAAACAGACTTTCAACCTCCAGCTGAATGGCCATCTAAAGGACAAGTAACGTTCGAGAAGTATTCAACACGCTATCGACCAGGACTCGATCTTGCGTTAAAAGATATCTCCTTCGTCATCCACGAACACGAGAAGGCTGGAATCGTTGGGCGAACAGGAGCTGGCAAAAGTTCAGTGACATTGGCACTATTTCGTATTGTCGAACCTGCCGAAGGGGCCATTTATATTGATAGTATCAAGACGAGCGACCTGGGACTGCATGATCTCCGCTCTCGCATTAGTATTATTCCACAGGCAAGGAATCATTACAAACCGAAAACATGTTGATGAGCACGTTGCAGGATCCCGTACTCTTTTTCGGCACTATACGAATGAACATTGATCCCCCGGAACAGAAAACCGACGACGAGATATGGTTAGCTCTTGAACAAGCCAACTTAAAACCATTTGTCAGCAATTTACCAGGGAAACTTGATTTCGAGGTTTCTGAAGGAGGGGAAAACTTGAGGTAAATTCAGAAACGTTATCTGCCTGCTCAGATTGATTTTGCAGCGTGGGGCAAAGACAGATGCTATGCCTTGCTCGAGCACTGTTACGAAGGAGTCGAATATTAGTATTAGATGAGGCTACGGCAGCAGTCGATTTAGAAACAGACCAGCTCATACAAGATACGATCCGACGTTACTTCGCTGATTGCACCGTCCTTACAATTGCTCACCGCCTCAACACCATACTGGACAGCGACAGGTACAAGAATAGTATAGTATTGCGTCACTACACCGGGGTACTCATTCTGTATGCGTTCTTTGCAGGATACTTGTTCTGAGTAATGGCTATCTCATCGAAAATAATTCACCCGAGAATTTACTCAAGGATAATGAATCGGAGTTTTATTCCATGGCAAGAGAGTCCAATATAGTCTAGTGGAGGAATTATGCGCAGAGGAAATCTCCATGAAGTCAAAGGACAGCAAATTACGGTCGCAAGTCCTGCAATAGAAA
The DNA here is from genome assembly GCA_000797535.1 of Trichuris suis. Taxonomy (NCBI): domain Eukaryota; kingdom Metazoa; phylum Nematoda; class Enoplea; order Trichinellida; family Trichuridae; genus Trichuris; species Trichuris suis. The sequence continues at coordinate 54,132 of KN538379.1, forward strand.
CTGCGCCCGTCTAATAGCGAACTAAGCGAAGAGGATCTGGAAGCCTGTAAAGAAATATGATTTGTCCTTTGACTGACTGCGTTGGATTTTCTCGAATGGACTATTACGTTGGCTTACGCGGTTGACAATGAATCTACTAGTAGATGACACGTAATGAGTTTTTTGTTCGATTAAAACATGGCCAGTTCATGAGTTCTGTGAAATAATGAAGAGTGGCTATTGTCTAAAAATCTAAATGCTAAACTTGTTTGTTTGCTTATTCTGTGTTCCAGTCTGCAAATGAAAGTGAGATCTGCTTAAAAGTGACAAAAATGGTTTCTCACAATATGTGAGTAAACTAACTTCATAGCCTTTTAAGGGGGCGCTTTCCTTTTTTGGTATGGCGTGGCCATTTAATATGACTGCGCTTTTTCAATCTCCTATGCCTCATATTCAACTCTGGGAAAGGACTTCCGACATTGATTCATCATCTTTTGCTTTTTACCTACCAAAGCTAACAATGCAACCTCGTTCGTCTCCTTTATAGCGGGCATGACAAACTGGCGGCCCTTTGTAAGCACACCTGCGGCCCGCGCAAAGCATACTGAAATACCAAACTTGTGCGCTGGGTGTCTGAAGTTGGATACTTCGTTATATATATATATGACCGCGGTTAGGCGATTTCGATTACTACAACGAAAAAATGGAGCCTATTGTGCGAAATCATCGACTAAGCCGTGTCCCTCAGTATGCTTGTTTCACCCGTTGGAAACAGTAATTTTCATATTACTGCTGCTTTAGTCCGCAGCTCCAAATTCGCCTGCTTACCTAATGTTGGAGATAAAGTCAAGCAACGTTTGTTGAGGCCCGGAGGGCACGAAGAGAATGGTAAAAAGGGTTGGTGCAAGCACTGTGGGAATGACCGACGAAACTTCCCTCGGTTTTCGTTATGTTGATCGGTAGTAACCACCTTTCCTGTATGAACCTTTCGCAGCACGTATCCTCTGTTATTACGGTACAATTTCGATTAGTTCAAGGCGAATGGCAGGCACTCGTTCATTGCTGCAAGTATCCTGAAACAGGAGGTGTTGTCGCCTCTAAAATGGCCAGCGCTCCTCCAGCGAGGAGAAAAAGAAAACTAAACGAAAAATGGCGAGTGTTTCAAGAAAAATGGAAATTACGGTATTTTTGCATGACCGTGAATGGAAAGATACATTGTTCAATTTGGAGCGACAGCACTGCCACGCCAAAAGGGTACAATTTGAAAAGATATTATGAAACGGACCATCTGTCTTACGACAGATATGAAGGCCCAGTGCGTGTCTCAAGACTCAAGCGACTGAAGGCTGGCTTGAGACAGCAGCGGAGCTGTTTTACGGTAATTCTTGTGCGCAGCTCTCATGACAACACAAATGCGACCCATGCGGCTCTTGGAGGACGCTCAGTTTGACATTCCTGCTTTATAGAAACGCACTTTCTAACTGATTTTTAGAGAATGTCAGTAATGCAAGGAGTTATCACCAGTTCCGTTTTGGTTGATGCATTCTCACTTTTTATTGGCATGATTTTGATTTCTGTTTTCATTTGTCGTTGAAGTTTCATTCCGAAAAGCTAAAGCAATGACTGATCAGCATCGCTGCTGGTTTCCACAGCAGCCGAAACAAATGAGGACTGTGCGACCACGCTTTGATGTCGCTGTTCGTTGATCACAAGCTAAGCTTCACAGAGGAAACTGTCAGTTATTTCCATGCGCATACACTCTTAGATTTAACAGGCGCGCTACCGCAGTTAACCCAGGAAGGAGAAGTGACCATCTTTGACCTGCAAGTAAATTATTTTGTCAAAAGGATGTTTCCTAAGAACATCCGTCAGGCAAACTACCACACAAGATCACGCCTGAAATCTTTGTGATTACTTTCCCAATGGTGTGTCTCCCGATAGGCTTTACATGTTTAACAACGTTACGCCCCAAAAACTTGCCAGAACAAGGTGCGCTGTCTAACCCTTTGGCTTCTGGTTCGTTTCTAATAACTGCCCATTCCTAGTCTTCAATTATGACTAGCAACTGCAACGGATGCAGTAAATGAACCCATGTGATGACTTTGTTTTCACAAAAATGGAAGAAGAAAGTTAGTAAAACCAAGGATGGAATGGAGGATCAAAAGCTGAAGAAACTCCTTTATCATGACAGTGCCTCTTATTTTCAAAAAGTTTGGTGCAAACTGTTGGTATATGCACAAGGGTGGTAAAGATTTCACAGTATGATCCATCTTCTAACGGAAAAGCTGAGAGCAGTGCAGTGGAAGATGCAGCCCTAACGAGCTATGATAAATTCAAACAGAGAGTTAACGCTAATGCGTTTTAACCATATCTGCGTTACGTGTCAGACGGAGCACAGTTTCGCAATGGCCCCTAGTTCGAATCCAGGAGGAGACGATAACAGCCAAGGACATCATGGCGATGACCTCAACGATGTGAGGAGAAGGATCAATACAGCTGCTGATTTGTTTACTTGTCAACTGCTGCTTTCAGTGATGGCTGTAGTTGCTAATAAATAAGAAGATCGAACTGCTTCAGTATGAAAACACTACTATTCCCCCAATAATAAATCACTAATCAGCTCGCAACGAGAAAAGGAGTTGAAAAAGGCATGATCGAAATCAGTGGAGTCCCTCAAGTAAACAGCACATGCATTCGACCTACCTTCTACAGTAACTACCTGCAAACTGTTGTTCTCAACGCGGCGGTCTAGTAAGCATTCCTAATTGCATACGATTCCTCTGGGCTGAACCAGTAGTCACTTATTATTTCTCTTTACCGTGTGATTAAAAAACGAAGCATTACTTCTTTATAGGGAAGCTTATAAAGAAAAGGGGAAGGAGTGGAAGTGTACTTGTAGTTGCTCAGTGAAAAAACGGCAAATGCCTACTTCCTGAAAGGCTTTTATTTCAATTAACACTGAGCTTCAGGAATCCCCCGTCTCAGCTTCCAACATGTTGTACTGATTATCATGCTTTATCGTTCTGAAAGTTGTTTGTTAGGGTTGTCTTCTGTGGGCTGTTTTTCTGTCGTGCAGTTTATATCTCAATCTCATACTGTTTAAGATTTTCTGAAGGAACATAGTGGCGGAAAATTTGCAGTTTTGAACAGAAGTTTATTAGGACTTTAGTGTGTGCATGTAAGTGATACAGAGGAGATTCATGATGGGTTAGACTGTTGCTTATTAGAGCTTCCTGCTTCCTGTTGTCTACAGCCAACAGCAGGCGTTACAGAATGTTATTAAGTTCTTGTAGATTAGCCTAAGACTGCCTGTTATCCTTGTGTTTATTGAAATAGTTATAGTTTAAAAGTACGGATACTGTAATGAGTATGCAAGTTTTCACTATACGTTTCACATTCAGCCTGTTTATTGTCATACAGTTCTTGCTACGGTAAATGGTTTACCACGGTGTTGATGATGAAAAGAATTATAATTGAAGACTGTATTTACGGAATGACCTGTTTAGGAAATAAAAATGCACCGGAGCTTTTCCTGCTCTTCTCAAAGGACCCCAAAGCTCAGCTGCACCTTTATTTCCCAAACAGGTTATTCCGTACGTCTATATTAAGAAACCTTATGAAATGTTGTTTATTTAAAGTTGAGAGAGCTATGTCGAAACTATGCGGGATTCGCTCAGATAGACCCCCTAAAAGATTTTTGGGAGTCCTACCCATTTCGGTACGGACATCAGATGTGATTAAAGCTATATTAAGTCACTTTCAGTTTGAAAAGCATTATACGCTGCATCATTTTTCCTACAAAGACTGTTTTGGTGGTCAGATTTCTGTGATTATGATTATTGCACTTACGTTAAGCTTCTCTATAGTTTTTGCAGACTCTGTGAAGTATTTCATACAGGTTTATTTGATAAAGTAGCTACTTTTCCTTGTTAAACTGTTTTTAATAAATACGTTCATGGTTTGCAATGAGGTATAATGCAGCATCGTCTTGGCGCATTGGCTACAGGCAGCAGGCTGTCTATTCCGAACTTCTGTAGTGGTGAAAGCGCTCTCTTGTTATCAGATGGACAGAATGAATGATTTACCGGTTTAACTTGTCCTCAAAGGGAACCTTGCGCATAACCCTTAAACTAATTTTCCCGATTTGTTTGTCACTTCATTAGATATGCAACTAGATGCATTCGTTGCTCCTAGAGCTTATGGAACTTTTCACTGCTCATTTTCGCATAGAAGAAGTTCTTTCGTAAATGTTACTAACTCTTGTTTTTGTATATTAAAATAATACCTGCATTGCCTGGATTGTTTGGTATCTTTCTAATAAAGATTTTATTTATGAACTTATTGCAGCATGAGCGCACAGCAGTCATCACCATTTCGTGACGTCTATTCAAAAAATGATTTTGTCGCTTGTTTGGCATTCATCGTAGCCGCTTACTGCTTGCCGATGCATTTGCACAACTGATATTAACTGCATTGTGCTACACATTCTGTTGAGAACTATGTTTTGCAAAGTAGTCAATAAGTCGACTGGTGCAGTGTGTACAGATTCATGGGACTATTTAGACGAGTGATTATTGTTCACCAACACGATTACGCGAACGTTCAATAGCGAAACACCCTTTTCGTTTTTGTTTCTGCCATACACTTGCGCATCACATATGTTAATCAAGTTATTCAGCAAGGCATGCCATTTTTAAATTTTTTTCTGGTTGCCCACTGTTTAGTAATTCGCTGGCAAGTCAGGGTTAAGCTGAACTAATAAAACACGGTAAACCATGGTTCGTTGTTTGTTTGGCGAAAAGTGCAACTGGTACATTCCCGTTTGTGGAAGAATGGTTTTGTCGTTCGCTCAGAGAAGTGCTTTTGCCTAGTGGTTTGTTATAATGGAAGTGGAAGTCATTTCGTACGAGTAAATTATTTGCTTACAGGTAGGGTCTATGGTTTCCCTCGAATCTGAGAATAGAATTCAAGTTATCTGTAATAGTATTACAGTTGTAGGTACAGGGACGCTTCATCAAAGCTAAGGCAGCTTTTAGGTATGCCAGCAAGAATTAGCTATTTTGCTGGCGTGGATACTTCCTACAAGTATTTGTTTCATTTTGTTTCATCCACTTTATTACTTACGCACACGCTGTCGTGTGGTTGCCCAAGTCAGACTAGATCGCACCGCTTTACTTGAACTAGGAAGGTCAGCTGATGCGTCAACAAGAGAGAATGCGCTAGCAGCCTTATCAGCCTTTGCAAACGCCTGGCGCAGATCAGTACGCGAGTCAACGATTCATCCCCCATAGTCAGGGCGATGACTACACAACGCACTTCTTTGCATGTTATTAATATTGTGTGTACCAATGCGAAATAAATGTGGCTTTCAACTTTTGCCCTATAATAGTGACTGCAATTTCATTTGAATTTAAAATTCATTTGCTTACAGAACTGTCCAGTTTCCCAGTGCAGTTATTATTCGTTGAGACTTATTGGCTGTCAGTTGTCTTTAATTCAAAACAGTATGCCTTCTTTTGCCGCTGGCCCTGCTCAACTGCCAAAAGAGGTATCAAGTTTACTTTAACCGCACTGCCTTTAGTTCCTTTTGCTGTTTTTGCATATATTTCTCTTTTTTCTCAGGTAGTGGAACGAATACAATTGGAGCTTCCTGCTTTTGAGGATTCAGGCGTGAGCATTTTAAGTAAGATGGCAGCATTTTCTTCCTCGCACGCAATCTTCTAGCAAGCAGCTTTCAGGTTTGACTCATCGTAGCACACACTTCACAAATTTATTGAACAGAACTATCAGGGATTTGCGTGATATTTGGTACTGCTCTTTGCTTTTCTCTGTATCCTTTTATGGAAATAGCTTTCTTGCTTTCGTCGGCTGTTAACGCGCTACGGATTTAATTTCTTCACATCATTTATGATAAGTCTTTAGATTAGTAGCTTCTCTGTCAGAAGCTATTACAAATTGCCCTACGGTACAAAATGTTCTTTTAAGTATTTCTGTAATGGAGTATTGGCTTTAAAATAACGCATTGCTCGTTGATTCGTATTGACAATGGACTAAATGCTTCTTGCAGTCGTATTCCCAGTAATTACGAAATCCTGTTGCTACCAGCTGGTGGCGCAGGCCAGTTCGATGCAGTACCTTTAAACCTTATGCGTCTTAATGGAGACAGCAACCAATTGAAGGCTGACTATTTGGTTACTGGATTATGGTCTCAGCAGGCTGCAAAGCATGCTGCCAAATATGGACAGGTGAGAATACTTCCTGATCCACCGATTGAGAAATTTATCCGTAAGCTGCCACGCATTAAGCTCAGCAGAAGACAGGTAATTAATTTTGGCAGGTTTTCCAAAAAGAGATGAATATGAAGTTAGCGCGGATTCCGCCTACCTGTACTATTGTTCAAATGAAACTATCAATGGTGGGTTATGTTTTCCGCTCATTTGAACAACGTGAATGAATTTCAACTCATCCAGGGGTTGAAGCCCACGATGATGTTGACTTAGGTATGGACAAAGTTGTTGTGGCCGATACTTCTTCGAACTTTTGCACCAGACCGTTTGCTGTGAGCAAGGTAAGTCTAATGCTTACAAATTTACCTAATGAGAGACAGAATTCTCGTTTTATAGCATGGTGTCATGTTCGCTTGCGTTCAAAAGAATCTTGGAGTTGCTGGATTGACCGTGGTGATCGTGCGAAACGACCTGCTGACATTTTCACATCCATTCTGCCCTTCAGTATTGAACTATCGTTGTCAAAAGGAACATAATTCCGTATTCAACACACCGCCCACCTTTAAGTGACATAGCGACGCGCTTTCGTCTGAGTATTTTTGCAGCAACGATTTATCTTGCAGCATATACGTCTTGAACTTGGTCCTGCAATGGATGCGTTCACAGGGCGGCCTTGAGGAAATGTTCAAGCGCAGCATAGCCAAATCTTCGGCTGTGTATGCAGTCATAGATGACTCGAAGGGCTTTTACATGTTCGCCTAGCAAGCTTTCACTGCGCTCTAATGCATGCATCCGTTATTGCAGCAATCCAGTTTCTGTGGAGAGTCGTAGCCACGTGAACGTTCCGTTTCGACTAAGAAATACCGAATTGGAAAAGACCTTTCTTAGCTCAGCAAAAAGTGTTGGTCTGACGGATCTGGGCGGGCACAGGTTAAAAAGCTCTAATTATTTTATTTCTAACAGATTATGCCTTGTAGAACCGTTGGCGGTCTCCGTGCTTCGCTTTATAACGGCTTAACGATGGAAGAAGCTCAGCGTCTTGTTGAATTTATGAAAAGTTTCCAAGAAGCCTACGACAAATAGGGAACTGCATGTTATGCCATAGCGTCCATATTCTGTTTTTGCGTAATGAACAGTTGACCTAATCGAAGATGCATTACATTGTTCTGTTTTATGTTTTCAAAGTTCAGTGTCATTACGTTTGTTATCTCTTTGCGATTACTTGTTGCATGCTCATAAACAGAGATATCGATCACATCTTTGCTGTTTCGATTGGGCGCACAAAGGTGCTCATCACCGTATTTTATCATGCTGTACAGCTAGTAGGATGAGCTGCTGCATAGATACGTCAAACGAACAGCCGTTTATGCAAATGTGCTTGAGAATGAATTAATTAACAGTTCTTTTCAGCATCAAAACAGTTTGAAAGCTGCTAACGTATTTTTCCGGCCTTACGGTTCATAGGAAGTGAAGAAAAACAGACCTAATATGTTTCGATAGCGAGTCTCGGCGCACTTCGCTTAAACTGCTCACACTTAAAGAATGCAGATTTTTCATTGTGACTATCGTTATGCAAAGGTCGTCATATACTAAACCTCAACAAAACTGCAAGCATGCGCCTGGAGATCAATAGTCCAAACCTGGAACTGAGCCTGAGCAGCAGCTTGAGTCATGATCAGCCTCAAGCCAAGTACTCCCAAATCGCTGAAGTCTAAAGGTCACACTTGCAGGAAAAACATTGTTGCACAAATTCATAGTATTTTGGCTTACGCGGTTTGACAGGAATCGAGGCCTGCCAGTAGGTAGACGCAGATACGTCGTGACGGCTCGAAACAGTCACTATTCGTGTAGGAACTGCGGTATGTTTTGAGAAAAATCCGGATGAATTAATGCCTGGGTTTCCCTCGTGTTAAGCTTATGCTGCTTCAACCTCGTCAAATGAAGAAGTCGTATGCACAATAGTTAACGAAAAAGCTTAAGACTTCAATATTTTCAAATAAGAAAACGTTGACCCGTGAGTGATTTGAACACCCAACCTTCTGATCTGGAGTCAGACGCGCTACCGTTGCGCCAACGGGTCGCTGCTTTCGTTACTTTTACCTTTTTCTATTCTGTTGTGAAGCGGATTATTACATGGACAGCAAAGTACGTTGAAGTTACACAACTACGTTTAACGTAAAAAAAGCTTTTTCCACCTTACACTGAGTAATTAGACCTTTCGCGCAGATTTATGACGCTGTGTTCGCTCACTTCAGACCGTGTCGAAAGCGATATAAGTTTACGTGGCATGAATGAACTGAACGTAAAGGCTACTAGCATGAGCAGTTGACGGACCAGCTTAGCTGCTGCTTAATCACGTGAATCACCTCCAGTTGGCGTCAAACAGCGTGCGTCAAAATATCGTGACCAAGCTAGCAAAGGTACGTTTCACGTTGGCGCAAAGTTTCATTCCTGCTGCATATCTGTTATGCAGGGAATTCTTGTCCACTGCGCGGCAATTTTTCCTGCTCCTGAGATTTGGTCTACGCTACCAAAGCCAAAACCAAAAACGGCGAACAGTGACGCGCGCCCATCTTAACAATGCGAAGCGAACGTCATAACGTACACTTCCTCTAAGTTCCAACGTTTCAGGCCGTTTGCTGAATAAGCCAATATAAGCCTTTTCTGCTTTCCATGCCGTGGTAGCATGGTTAAATATGTGTATGCAATTTTCTCATGCAGTAAGTAGTGACGAAAAGTATTCGCACTGGAGAATCATGGCGATTAACCCATAGTGATGATGACAGCAGTCTTATTTTGTGTAAGGGGCACTATAGGCACATACTTTTACAGCCTGTATTTTCATTCTATGCCACAGACCAGGTGTACTTGATCCTCGCGACAGATCAGACGCTCAGCGAAATACAGAAATGTCGTCACTTTTGAACAGTAACTGTCTTTGTCATTTCCTTCTCTACTCGTGCTACACATGAAGCGTTGAAACTTAATTGTAAAGCTTGTGACAACTACGAGCAGTAGCATTTCGCGATTTCCCTAGTATGCGCATGTAATGAATAACCTTCAAAATTATTCCAACCACGTAACACATTCAATGATTAGTGAGCATTTCAGTAAGCATTTTTCTCAAGGGCGGTGGTGCAATGATCTTACGCATCATTTGGATGTACTGTGCTTTTCGAAATGCTCCCCATAGCAATGTGCAATTGGCAATAGCATTTTCTGAGCGCAGCTTGGGCGCTAAAATCGTTGGTATGAACTTACAAATGCGCACGTTAACTGACAGCTTTGTTCCTCGCTGCAATGACTATGGTGTAATGTTTGCTCATCGTTTTCGTTCACAACTTTACGTTTCAGTGGCTAGATAAAGTGAAGAATATCGTGAGTGTATGTTTTGTTTGGTTGTTATGGTACTTTGCTGTCAAGCTTTTTGTGTTTTTCGTTTTTGTTTATTGGGAACTGCTTGTTAACCCCGTTTCGCATTCCCATGGTGATTGTATGCTGAGGTGTTTAGCTTGCATCTTTATTTTTGGATAGGGTCTGTGCAATCGAGTAAGCATAATTGCAAATGCTATTGCCTGAGAGGCCGCTTAACTCTTTTCTTCTAAGCGACCGTACAATCTTGCGTCGTTAAAAGAAGGCTGGGGTATTACAGAGTGCAATCCAAAAATGTCTTGAAAGCTGAGCGACTATCAATATTTTTCCCTAGAGAAATACCAGTGTTTAATCCTGTGCTATTTCAGGAAAATGGCAGTCTCCTACGTACCCGACGGGAATCCATTACACGTATGAAATTTGAAGAGGATACACTTTCCGCCTGTCTTCTTTCCCTAGAATAGAGCAGTTCGTTTGAATAACTAATGGACAGACGGTCTACTCCGGTAGAAACGGTATGAAATTTCTCTTATAAATATCTTTTTTTCGAATTCATGCTACCCCAACTTGCTTTGTGGACATGTTTGCTAACGTTAGATGAAGGGGTAAAATAGCAAAGGAAACTAGTTTTACTTTCAGCCAGCTTTCGCTTAGACCTTACTGTATCAGCTACCAGATTACTCACCTTTCCAAGGCATAAACGCAAGATGTACTTGTTGCCTTTGCAAAATGTAATCTGATAAGTCTATTTCTTGACTTAGTTGTGACATCGGAGGGACATATGCGTACGTGCACAAAATTGTGCAACACGTTTTCACGTTGTTAAACCATAATACATTTTTTGCAGGATGCACTTCAGTTAACTTCATTAATCATCAATATTGTCAGCCGGAGTGGTGAAAGTTGTATTTCGTGTTCTTTTTCAATTGAAAGCTATTTCAGGGTTTTATTTGCCCCGAATGCCGTAATTCCTTTCTTGCTGCTGACCGTCTTCAAGAGCATTACGAAGAAGTGCACTCCAGTAGCGGTCAGTCCAAAACATCTAATGGAACAGTGGAACATCGTTCACTCCTTTCCAAACTGGCTGCCTTTGCGCCGGCCATAAGAAATAGTAATTTTTGAGCTACGCGTTCCTGTGTGAGCTAATTTCGTATCTTTTAGCTGAATCCGAACCTTGCGATAGCATAACTTGCGACGCTGAATACTCTATCAATGATTCTTCATTTCTAACCGATGCGACTAAAGTAGGAGAAGAAGGCAAAAGCTGTAAGTCAGCGCAACTATCGAACGGCTGCAAGCTTGAAGCTTGCTTGCGAAATGACTAATGATAAATAAGCACGTCCTTTATTGGTAGTTAATGACTCAGGTACTTTTCCTACTGACCAATGGTATGCAGAAATTGTTCTCATAAGAACGGCTAAAAACTGTAGCCATCAGCTCGGCCATATTTTAAGTTGATTTGCACTTTCCTAGCTAAGCAATTTCTTTTTTATTTCCTGGCTGCATATATTAAAAAGGTTGCTGTGAAATCATAGTTTAGTTTGCTTCGCAGTATACTTTGTTGTAGCAGCATTGTTTCTGTTACATTGACCCGGTTGATGCGGGTTTTAGTTTTCAACTTATTATCCATTGGTGAAATATTTGAGCTTTCTAATATCGGGTAGCGACGGTGCGTGCGATATCGTTCTTATAGACGCATACCGATAAAGCAATGGTTATCTCAAAACACGAATCCGCAAAGTTGAACTACACGCGATGAATCAGCCGTGCGTAAGGTCCGGTCTTTAAATTGATCCAGTTTACCAGAAATTGTTTCGGATGTGCATTGCCAACGCCTAAGGGCAGTGAGCGAACATGATTAATTTGGAGACTTTTTAACGAGGCGAATTTTTTTTCAGCGCGTTAGTTTTTCCTTCACTTTCCTAATTAGGAGTTTTTCCTTTCCGTTCCAGCTGCCCACGATCCTTTCGTACAAACAATTTTGTTCACGAACGTAAGAACTGCTTTACCTCTGCTGAACTGTGCCAGTTAGCAATTGTAATTGCGTGGGAAAAATGGGTTACGCGGAAACGGTATAGCTGGGCTCGCTTTCTTTTTTCGTTAATGCCTGCCGCATTTGGCACTGTTCGTTATTCTCCTTTCTGTTGCGCAAGCGGGTCTGAAATGATCTTACGGCGAAAAATAAGTGGATGTCCTCGTTGAGCTCAAGATAATCGTTGAAGTTGATTTTTTTACCTTTGTAGTTTTTTAGAAAATGACGTTTGAAAGTCTCTTTCGCCGATAATCGAAAGCAGTTGTTCCCCGTTGGTCGATCAATTTTGAAATTGTGAGCATTCGATCCATAGGCAATTTTAACCTGTTCGTAGGGAGCGAAAGAACGTCCCCTTTAGAGTTGACAAACTTTATGGAGCCAGAAATGGCTCTTGGCAAATGAGGGTATCCGATGGCCTACGTTATCAAATTACTTATTTGCATATTCGTAATAGAGCAATGTTTCTGAACAAAATGTGTACCTTATCTTATGGCTTAACTGTCTATAGTGCTACTGTAGATGAGGTCCTTTGCAGGATAAGGTATTCTAACTTTAGGCGTTGATGAATATGACCGTTCTGAAACTTTGGAAGACTTGTACGCCGAAGTTAGACGACTGTCCATGGAAAACGAGGCTCTGAAGAGGCACGTTCAGGATGCCGAAGGTAAATGCGATACGATGAAAACATGTCTGTCCGACATGGAGAGCAGCAATAAAATGCTCCAGTCGCAGTTAGCAATGTACAAGACGGAAGTGAGCCTTCTGACTGATCAAATCGCCTTAAAGTTAGCACTTGTGAGCCTTTCCTGTGCGTAAATTATTTTGCGTCCCATAGAGCACGCAAGGTGCCTACGCGTGACGTCATTGTTGGTCCAGATGAAGTTTCTTCCGAGATAGAGAACTCATCAGAAGACATCAGAAGGTGAACATCGTGGAATTGTTGAAATAATTGATTTAGTGTTGTTTTCTATAGCATCGAATGGTTCTACGATACTGTTTCCTCTTATTTTTCCCAGTTCGACTCCTTAAAGCCACTGTTCAGGTTCCATAAATTTTCTACTGATCTTCGTTCGTCACTTTGTTTGACGAATGCTTTCAGTGAATCGCCTGTATGCGAGCGACCTGAGTGTGAGCGTCCTGTTGTTGTCCAGGTTCATCGCAATTGCTAGTATGTTAGTTTTGTGGCAGTTCTCAACTTGACACTTCAGACATGCTCTTCCACTGCTGTACGCGAACTGGCGTCCTCTTTGATTTCCGAATTTGAATTCTTGCGGGCGAAATGTCGAATGTTCTTGGCCAAAGGTGGCAGCGACATTCCGTCTGACAAAGTAAGTTGCTTTTCCTCGAGGAAGGTTGTAGTTAGGCGTAAAGAGATGCGCGCTCATTGAACGCCTCCAAGGCACGCTTCGCAAAACTATCAATGCCTCGGTGAGAATACTCGCAGGGATAAAGTTATTAGACGTTTCAGGAGTCGTTGGACAAATTGTGCGAAAGCGATCCGCTTCGAGTTGTTTATGAAAACTTGGAAAAGGAAAACAAAACGCTGCAGGAAAAATTGCGCATTATTACGGCTTCGGTGGACAGAAAGGATCAGGTTGTTTCCATTCTGTCGTCCAGTAAATGTCGAACTAAATTTCTCTTCAGGAATCGCTGGAGATGAACTCTCGCTTGAATATTCTAAAAAGGGAAGTCAATGCAATCAATGAAGAGAAGTCTCGTTATGTTCAACAAGTGGTAATTGGCCATATAAAATTGTAATGAATTACGTCTCCATTAATTCCCGGTTTTCCCGTTTTAACGTCAGCTGTTACGGTTCATCTTTTGCTAACCTGTAAAAGCGCTTTCGGATTGCCATGCAGGGTTGTTGGGGAGAAGATAAGTCGCCAATTGACTGTCTTCCAATCATATTCGTCATGAGAATCACGAAAATGCCAAATTTTTCGGCTCTTTGTAAAGTATATTACAATGGACTAATTTGGTTTGACGCGTTCGTGTTGTCTTAAATACTCGTACTCGTGTGAACGTTCGAAGCAAGTTTGAGAAGTTAATGAACATTCATTGATAGTTTGCCCAATCATAGGAGGGGACATCCGCTGTCTTTGTGATTCAATTGTGTAAATTTTTCAAAATGAAGACATTTTACTTTGCAATGTTTGACGCTGGCATTTTGCCAGGAGGCATTGAAAAAAGTGAACGAAGAGCAGGATGAGAAAGCGAAGTTTATGCAAATGGAATTGCGCTCGATGAAGTCAGTCAATGCTGAATTGGAGAAGTCGAAGACTGAGCAGACCATTGCCATTGGCAAAGTAACTGAACTCGAATGGGATTTTGTTTTTTCTTGAATAATCGATTTTGTCTTAAAGATGGAGGAACAGCTGAGCAAAACCACCATGGAACGCGATGAGCACAAATCGGAGATTATTCATCTCCTCGCTGCACTGGACATGGTAAAGCGTTGCTTTTGATTTTATCTCTATTTTCAAATTATTGTTGCTTTGTCGTTCGCTCTATAGGCGACCGAAAAACAAATATCCGAAAAGCAAGATTGGGAAAATGAACGCGACCGACTTACGATGGAATTGAAAGAAGCTATGGAGCGGATCGTATCTAAGCATTTGTTGATCCCTTGCGTTTGCTCGACATAGGCAATTAAGGTCTATTTGGAATCAAGCTTGGACAGTGTTACTGAGAAATACCAAGAACAAGAGCTAATGCTTCATCAACGAGTTGACACAATGACTGATCAACTGGTTGAGTTGCGAAAAGAAGTTTCCAAAAACCGCTCTGTTATCGACAAGCTCGAACAAGAACGGTCTGCTGCTAGTGATCGTTGCGATGGTAGAATCAAACTTATATTTTATTGTCCTTCAACGGCGAAGTGTTTTACGAAATTTGCAGCGTTGATTATTGAAGCGGAGGGCGCGAAGCGGGAGATGAAGGCTGCAGTTTGTCAATTTGAAGACTTAGAAGCGGAGTACAGTAACAGAGTGTACGAGTACGACGAGCTGCAACGAAAGTACAACGAAGTTCTCGGTGCCTTACAGGATATTGGCTTGCAGCATTCGCATCTTCAGGTTAGTTTACCTTCCTTGTTCTCATTTGGGTCGGCCTTCGAAGCTCTTATGCTCAGTTTTGAGTGTGCGAAGTGTTCATACGCTTAGCGCCTGATAACCCTTCAATTCTTGACGATGAGGTGAAGGTACCTTCCTAAGCATATTTGAAAACGCAATTTTTATCTTGCTCTCTACTTTTCCATTTAAACAAAAAATTGATTTGCCTTGAAGGCGAAACATCAATTGCTGATCAGTTGATTGATGCAGAGTATGCATTCAGTGTAATCGCTTGAAAACAATGTTTGAAAATCCGACCGCTTGCATGTAACGGCCTTGTCTGCTCATGGCGAATCATTTATTGGTATCGACAGGCGGTAATGGAGTGTAATATATTGCTTTTTGAGTGGCATTACGATCACGCGTATTCCCAAGGTTGAGTTTTTTAAAGTTAGGCTTAAAAGTAAGTTTTTTTTAAATCAGTGGAATGTGCGAGTCCACTTTGCCATAAAGCGCAGCTTCTAGTAATGCGCTGTAGGCCAACTGTAACTGCTATACAATTCGGGAATGAAGCAATACTAAAAATCGCCAGAAGGTTAAACGTTATTGGGTGTAAGAGTTTTGTCACGCAATATTGTTTGCAAAGTCTTCTTGGCAGCTGTGAACGTGATTTACCATTCGTAGGGATAGCGTGAATGAGCCGAACATCTGCTTTACGCTCACGAAAAAGGCTTAGTCAGTTTCTTTCATTCAGTCGGTGTTTCGCCGTTATCTGAAAAGCCTCATTTCGGACGCGGCATACTTTTTAACAAGGAAAGAGCACCGGAATGTTGAAGAACCGTTAATATGTGCAATACGTGTGGTAAGACTGCACAAGCGCTGCCGTAAAGGAAGCAATCAGTCGATCTCATTGCATCGCAAAGAAACTATAGTTGGAGATTTTCGGGCTACGCCTAACTTCAGCTATGACGACGCGGAACTTGCCGAAGAGAGAACTTCGTGCCCACATGTTGACTGTAAATCACGATGGCAGTTGTTAAAAATTGCGAAAAGTAGGTACTGTTCCGATTGTTTGAATTGCCATGATGAGTGACGCCATAATTAGCTCTTATTTGTTGCCTAGGCAGAGGACGAAAAGCAGTCTATGGCGAATTGTTACTGATGATAAAAAGCTGATTCTATACTACAATCTGGAAATAACAAACTATGGATAGACGCAAGAAACTGGCACCACGTTCACACCAGGGGCAAAACATATTACTCTGTGTATCACGTGACCAAGAAGTGCTGCAATGTATCGTCGCGACTTGCTGCAACTGTCTGACGATCACTGCAGGTCTCTATTGCATGCAGCGTACAAAATTAACACAAGCCTTGCCAGAGAGGAAGCTGAACTTTGCTTCCAAAAGCCATCACCTCCTCATGTTGCATGGCTACGATCGACCTCATCTACGTTCAGCTGTACAAAATGCCATTCGACAGACGGGTTTGAGGGGAGTACCTCGTGCAGCATAATTTCTAGACGGTGCCCCTTCGGATGACCATCTTCCCTGGTTAGTGCAGCACCAGTTTGCTGGACGAGACTTATTGAAAATTGGGGATGCCCAAAAATGTGTGGTCTATTTATACAGAGGAGCAACAAAGTAGCATATTCTTTCTCTCAACTCTTAGGGATTGCATTGGTTTAACAAGGTCAGAGAAAAATGCGTTAATTAAAACAAAACGTTTAAAATATAATGTATACGGCGGATATAATTATAAGTAATAGGGAAGAATTATAAATAGGGTGGATATAAATGCATTCTGTTTGTCTTTATTTTCATAGGCACTGTGTTAGTGCTTACTAAAACCGTACCTTTGCTCTCTTGATACCCCACCGAGTGATGATAGTAGCAATGATAAGGACTGCATGATGCCTACAGTGGTGACGTGACAACGCATATGGCACTATTGCTAAGGAATGAGCTTCCTTATTGCACGTCAGACGGATCACCTGCGTAGGCTTTTCGTACAAACACTGGACGCAGGGAACACAAGCAGCGAACGATGCTCAAACATCGAATACTGCAGTGCGAGTAATAACCGTGCGTAAAGGACGGAAATATTCGAAGGTGATCTGATGACTGAGAAATTGTTAACAAAAGCGATAGATGAGTAGCATATTAGCAGACTAACAGCGACTCATTAGCGTAGTGCACAGTTGGAAGAGTAGTCTTACAAGCAAGAAGGCGTCTGCAGCTCACAGGATGGGATTGCAGCTTCTCAATCACTCAAAAGCGCAAGAGCAGGTCTTCTATTCAGTACCGATGTGTCAATCTCCTGCAGAAGTGACTTCCCTTTTTTTCGCTTTGCGTCAAGTGTGCGGATAAGAAAGCGTGAACAAAGCGAGGCTTTTGTATTAGCCTTAATAATGCATTTCTGCGCTGGCGATCAGATAATACTAACTCTGCTGAAGGTTTGCTATTGTATGATGCATATGTAAGCGATAACACAATTGAACGTGAAGAAATTTAACTACCTGTTGCCATAGGAAAAGATCTTGCATGCAGATTCTTACGTTGAATGACGCTTTAGTACTATGCCGGATTTGGTTTGAAAGGGCTCTCAGTAGGCATAAGTCAGACAAAACGAGTCACAGGGGGGTGTACAAGATGAGTATGCTAATTTAAGCTAGGACTACCTAAGATCAAATGTTCGAATTCAATTTTAAAAGAGTATCGCTTTCTTTGTCTGCTCGGAAAATCAGGTCGCGTGAATTGGTGCAGCAAGATATGATTATAATCTGTAGCCTGTATTAGTCGATGATATGTATTCAGCGCGTATTGGCAAATCCCAGAAGGATTTCTTGGTGATAATTTGAGTTGATATAGTACACTTGTTGCAGGAGTAGTAGTTCTTTGGGCAGTTGAAACGATTAAGACACGCGTTTGGTTAAAGGCAAAGTTGCTTTGCAGATTTTAAGCAAGTTGTCCGTTGGGACTGCCTGACCAATGCGGCAGTGTCTTTGTAAATCTGTTTTCCCTCTTTCCATTAGCCCGTCAGTAATTAATAATGATGATGTGCTCATCGTGGCGCATTGAGCCATTAGCGTGTTAACACGTACAAAAGGCCACTTAAGATTGTTTGCTGCTATTTTCACCTGTGCTCAAGTTGTGACGGGCTAATTTCGTTCAAGCTATCCTTTCTTCAGGTGGACGTCAATCAGTTTCTGACACGTCGTTGGGTAGACGATGCTACTGTTACCAGTTGTCGCTGCGGCAAAATGTTCTCGGTGACTGTTAGGAAGGTTTGCCTTTTCTGCGTACGGTCTTGTTGTTGTAATTGTTGGCCTTTCAGCATCATTGCCGAAATTGCGGTTCCATATTTTGTAACGACTGCTCGAACAAATCAGCGATGGTTGCAAGCTCCAAAAGGCCGGTTCGAGTTTGTGATGCATGCTTTGAGAAGCTGTCCGCTCAGTAGATCCATACCTGTTCATGTTTTGCTCTTTGTTGACTTTTAAAGAAACGTAATTCTTCCTTGATTACTTTAAGTTGTCCAACAAGTGCCTGACGGCAACTGTTGGCACACCATTATTGTCCAATGGCTTATGACTTTTGAAACTGGTTTGCGCTCCGATATACACTTTCTAACAATTTTCGCTCTGTCAGTTCAATAAATTTATTAGCTCGTCTGCGATACAAGTGAACGAGGCGCGGTAACATACCGCTTTGCTCTTTCACTGCTTGACGTTCTCTATCCAACGTTTCACTGGTGTTACGTCATTGCTGTTGTTGTTTTTCAGTCGTTTTCGTCATGGCGTAGTTTGTTTTCGAACGCTTTTCCGCCGTATATCTTGTAAGGCACATACGCACCCATGAACATGCAGAAGATAACGGACGGCCTCAATGGCGGTAGCGATTCCAAGTAAGACCAGCATTTTCAAAAATCTACTCTTTGTTTTCTTTTTCTCTAATCAAGGCGTCTTTAATAATAATGTTAATTTACCGCATCTGTCGTTTTCTGCCGAGATGTTATGGTCATCCGTCAGTTAATAACTGAAGTTCAGTACAAGATTGACTGCTTGAGGGTGAACTTGGTTTATCGCATACGGAAGTTCGAGCAAGAGTAGTTGAACTCTACGTTCTCATTACTTCTTATTATTGTTGTCCTGGCGTATGTTGATCAATCTTAGTCTTTTAGTGATGTCAGTAATTTGAAGCAATCGGTTTAGCAGGGGGTTTAATAGATGCCATAACGTTATTCGAAAGGTCTTCTGAGGCTAATTCTGTGACAATCTACAGTGGAATGTGCTGCCCATGTTCCATGGATATTGTAGTTTATGCTCCCCTATTCCATCTTGTCAGAGATTATCGGTTGATTAGTAATGGGTCAGCAAAGTCAGCTTTTCAGCGGTTGCAAACGTTTAAAGATTTAGTCCTTGAGCATGATACCATGAAGAAGTAAAGCCCTCCGGATCGCGTGAGAGATAATAGCATACCTATAAGCACTGCAGGATTTCTTGGATGTTGCAAAGAAAGCTTTCCACAACTATATTTCCACTACTTATTAAAGCACCTGCAATTGTAAAGCCTCTCCCTTCGACGCTTGAAGTTCCTCAGCTGCTGTTGGTCGCGTTCAGAATCTCGACTATAATAATCTAGAACATTCAAAATTTTGAATTTTCAATATCCCGAAAGGGTCAAGTTTCCGAAAACCAAAATCCCGAATGTCAAAATTCTGAGAAGTTGAATTCTGGCAACCGAAGGGCTCCCTTTCTTCCCTGGTTTTCTTTCTTCGTTTCTACTTTCTCCCAGCATTCTTTGCTGCTGTCTGTATGATTTCCAAGATTAAGTTTACGATCTTAGACTACTGAAAAGCGTTCTACTTAGGCTGATGCTAATGAGTGTCACTTTTACGGGGAACTGTCACATCGAAGTCGTGGCAGTATTCAACTCCTTATGTGCAGGTTTATCTCGTGTTAATACAGATGCAGGTTCGGTTTGTAAAATTGAGAATACAGTGTTTTGTGCAGCCAGCTTCCCGAAATAGCTGGAACTGCTGAGGGCCGGATTCCTGCGACTTGGCAGAGGCGTCCAACGTGTAAATTACTTTCTGAAATTGTAAATAACTGACCTTAAATAAGTTTCTTCGCTCTTTGGCATTGAAAACGTTTTCGGGATTTTGATTCTCAAGATTTTCTGACCCCTCAGCTGTCAACCTCCACAAATACTGATATTGAAACTCCTACAGGATGTCGTCATCTGCAATCAGAACGTACTTCTCACGTAGACGATTCAACTGACATCATATCAGAAGGTCCAAGTAATAGCGGCATCTCCCAGCTTGCCCAGTGCGTTAATAATAATCATTGTCATCATTCTTATATGGGATATGAAGACGAAACAACTGGCTTCTATTAGGTGTTAGCACCGTGTGCTGTGTATGCGCGTGTGTGTGTGAGAGAGAGCGAGGATGCATCTGTACTTGTTCCGTTTGACAGTGTACTATCTTGTAATGGCTGCGTGAATCTTCGTAATTTTATTACGGAGAAATGCCCTCTCTGCACAAGGTATTTATTGCCGCCGATGGAGCTTTCGGGATCAACTTCATTCCGTCCTCAGCGTCGCTTTTAATGGCTGACGGATCGGTTTAACGTTTCTCCCTAATAAAATCATGAATTTTCTGTTTGCAATTATATTTGCTACGTTTAGTCCTACCTTAAGTATGACGTGTTTCCCTGAAGTTATTAAATGGAACTAATCTCTCTGTTTTGAAAGAGAGAAAACGTTGCTCTGTTGCTCTTCCGTACGTAGTCTGTTCTGTGCTGCTTCAATGTGTACTGAACATGTGATAAACTATTAACATTTTTCTCTTATTACTACCTAGGATGGCACTGTAACAACTATTGCATAATGCACAACAATAATAACAACTAATAATACATACAGAGCATTGACATAATACTGACTGTTACCAGTAATTCAAATATGACTCAAGACAGGGTAGAGAAATACAGGCTGTGTGCAACCCGTAAGTAATTTTGTGTAAGGGACTTGAATATGCGCTTATCTTCTGACCTGCAGATGGTTCTGGAACTATGCACGTACATACGGCTGGCTTGCCATTCTTCGGAATGGTAATAAGGCATTATCTGATGATCTCAGTTGTTCTTAAATGTATTCGTAGTTTGGAAGCATCGTGTAATCGAACGCAACTAGCAGCCTTATATTAATATTTCCGATTTTTCTGGCTCCCAGAGACTATGCCGGAAATGGCGTTCCCTTCCTTCTGGTATTTTTTTCACTGAGATATTATAATAGGTTTGAAAAAAGTATGAGTGAGCATATTTTGATTTCCAACTTCTTAGGGAACTTGTTGGCAAATTGACCATCAAACTCTGTTCCTTCCAATTTCTTAAACTGCTGAGTCTGCTTTCGGGATTTCGTATTCTACATTTGTTTGAATTCGAACAATTGTTAGTTGTTATGTCCATATAGGAATTAATAGCTGACGCTTGTGGTGCTAATTTTTCCCATAATTCAATCTGCTTTCCTGATTAACTGTTCTGCGTGATGTATTTCAAATGAATGCTGCTCTCCCGGAGGACTATCCACTTAAAAAGTCATTCTGTCGACTTGATCGCATTGTACCAATCGAACAGTGATACTTTGGAACGCAAAAACGCCCGCAGGTCAAATCGCCGCTTACCCCTACCAAACAACTGCAACGAGTAGTAAAAGAAAATGTTTTTATAGATGTTAGACTAATTCTGTTGCAGATATAATCGTTTCTGAATTTTCTAAGCTATTAACAGTAGTAAACCTTTGCATTTTATGAAGCACGTCTGAAACGGGATTCAATGGAAGCATAACTTCATTGCAATGGAAATGAGGTTTAGCTGTACAAGTTGTTTGCAAATCATTGCCAACCATTGTTAAATAACGCGCAGTTGTTTAATTTTAAAAATTCTTTTGTCAACGTCAAGTTTGCGCTTTGGAGAAATATACCAAAAGTACATCTGCTGGGGTAGACTTGAGCTCATTTTGCACAGCTAACAATGGATCGGACGAAAATCCTATGCGTGTTCGAAATTACATTGTTCCTTAGTTAGGCTGACTTGTTTTGCTCTTTGTCTTTTCCATTTTGTCACTTTATTAGGCTGATCTAATTTTTCGAACTTTAGGAAGATCGTTCTGAACTTGTTCGATATTGATAGGTTGTTTTGCGGGTCTTGGTGGTTTAACGGAAGGGGGTCAAATTTGGCTCACTAATCCGATTACGTAACACGATAATCCGGTTACGTAACACCTGCATTCCTGTGGCCCTTTTGCAGTCCCATTGTTACTAGCCCAACGGTGGACCGTCGTTCATCGGACAGGTCCACCAGCCCACTTCGATAACAATAGTTTCGTGGTTTAGCGGAACGGCCATCGGCCGTTCCGCTAAACCACCATGGTCCTATGCTTTTTGTAGATAGTGCTATGGTCAGAATTGAAATATGCCGGGTTGTTAAGCTGATGTTCGTAGCCTTGGATAGAAGATACGTTTTCTTCATTTTTCGCTTCTTCTCCTTCTAAGTGAAAGTTACCATTTCTAACAATTACGTGTGCATTCATTTATTTTGAAACGGCTAATTTCAATTATTGTTAAACAATGTCTGTAATTTAAAGATCAACTTCCTGATGAGCAGACGCGTAGGTAGTAATCAATTGAGTACAGAATGTCGTTCGCACCGATATGCTGGCAAGCAACGTGACGTATCAATGTGTTAGTAAAGCAATTGCAGCCGCGATGGCGGTGAATAATGTTGCTGCGAAAAGCTCCGTACCAGTAAACACGTGCAAACAGCGTTGCCATCTTTAGTGACGCAATTGCCCATACATCTGTGCGCGGTCGTTCTTTAAATGTTGACATTGCTACGAACAAAAACGGTTGTTTCGAAGAGAATGAAACTTTATCGAGAAAGAACGTTTTAAGCAAGGAAACATTGTATTGACATTCCTGCGCTTTTTGCCACTCGAAACTTGCAGGTATTTGCTCTGTAGAATGTTTTATTTCTTAATTTTTGCTAGGCATACTTCCTCAAGGATGTGTCTTTTATGCAGTGTTCGTATGAAAAGCTGAAGATCCTGTTGTGTACTATTAAGATTGCTTGCAAGGAAAAGCACACGCATTTTTGTATTTTTTCAGCTAACGGTATCGAATTCACTGCAGGGCAATAAATTGCTTGTAAACGCAGCATGACAGTTTGTAGGTACACAATGCTGCTTCGCTTTGACTTTTCTGTGATTAAGATTGCCTCCTGATTTACTCTCGCAATTCTACGTTGTTTGTTACGGAAATTTATTGCTTTTTTCTACTCGTCAGTTTATTTGTCAAGTTGTGTTGCATTAATACTTTGCGCTTGTGGCAGCAGTTTTTTACATTGATCGGTGTTGTTTTCCTTAACCTTACATTTGTTTGGCTTTCAAGAAAGCGCAGGATGTTATCAGTTTTTAACATGGTCAACTAGCGGCTACCAATTGCTTCAGTTCAGTTTAATTTCCCTATGCAAAGCTGGTAAATTAACTTCTCCAAGCAATTGGATGACATATTCAGTCAGTCGTCGGCCATAATAAAATTTTACAGATGACGCGAACATCTCATCCAATTCTGTATGGCCATTCTGAGCAGCAATTTTTCTTGTCCTTGCAGATTGCTTTTCTCGACTGTACCTTAAGGAGGCTGAATTCAATGCGCATTGACTATGTAGAATTTAGCACTGAACAATTTGTTCTTCGTGAACCGCTGTTCAGCCGTAATCATTAGTGCGATTAATGATTATGTCAGTTTGCGGTCAACCATTATTGTACAATCAGCAATTGAAAAGATTATTCCCTTTTTATCAGATTTCCACCAACCCGCTACTTGGAAATCAATATTCGTGCAGTTTGTAAACGTTTTTACTGCTGTATTTCTTCGAAGCTGGTTTATATTGCTCATACGAGTTTAATTCCTAACGAATTTTGTAGTGTATCTGCGGTTTTCCTTATGTCGCTGATGTGTGTAATGCATATTTGAATAACGCACTCTTAATTTTCTCTTCTCTCTCAGCTTCGAACTATGTATCACCGAATTTTATTCTGTAGTTAGTGTTCACATTTATTGCCGTTTGGCCTCCAATTGACTACACTGCTCTGCATACTGCGAAGTAAAGCGTGTCTACTTTTTCAAAGTTGCCAACCTTCACTCACCGTCAGCATCTGCTTACGTTAGGGTGCGTTTCTTCAACCGTCTTAACCTGAAGCCTATGCGTCTTCCGTAATTATATTCGGGATGTTATAAACAATGTTTAAATGAAAACGTTGTTTGGATGGACTAGCTGTTTCCTGCCTTCAAACCTCTTTATCCTCTTAGTATGTTTACTAATGACCTGCATTCGATATAAATGGTTGAACGCTGTACGTCTACTTGAATGAGTCTAAGCAAGGCAATAATATGTGGAACGAACTGACTGTCCCAGCAGCATTCCAATGCTTCTGCAATTCCAATATTCTCCTTCATGCTCTACGTAAATGGATATGCATATTGCGCCCAACTGTTTGTTTTCCGATTTTGAAGTGTTATGTCATGCTGGATTGTTTTTTATAATTTACCACCCCAAGCGGTGATCGAAGCGCGGTTTCTATTTCGTCATCATTGTCCGTGGCATAAAAGTATCATTCTGCCAACCGAATAATTTGCATCTAAAAGTGGTCCGAAAATTCTGTTCGAACCAAAATGTTATCAACAGGAACAATGCTTCCGCCGGAGAGTTGTTTGCTTTTGCACATTCTCGTAAGATCGGCCGTCACGACCGTGATGGACAACCTTCCTTTGATCATGAATGTAAGGTATTCTCCGGCATGAGCTTCTGTAGTATACGTTGCCTGGATGTTTAGCTGCTCAGTTTTATGAATAAACTAACCTGTTAACTGTTATTAGATCCAGTAAAGGAGTTTATTTCTAAATGTCAACAGCATAGCAGCAGCTGCGCTGCAAAACGTTAGCACAGATTGGACACTGATTATGCTCTATTTTGGCGTCACGTATTATATCTCGACTTGCCGTCTGTCCATCCAGTACAAGGTTCTGACGTAAGAAGATTTCATCAAGGTTTGCTGCGGCTTTTCCTGGTTTGGTTTTTTGGAAAATCCCTTCTAGTTTGTATTATCATCTGCTTTTTTCATTCCTGCTGACGTTAAATGCTTCTCATTGACATAAGTTCACTGCGCGGCGGTGTACGTCCTCCTCTGAACACAGCAGCGAGTAGTGCAATCAAAATATTGTCCGTAGACTCTTTTTCTTAGCTAATTTCTTGCTATTGGAACTATCGCCCTTCATTTCGCCTTTGCATTGAAGCTGCTGATGTTTAGTCATCGCTCTCTCTACTGCGTGCCTGAGGTGGCCACTGGGTTTATGCAAACCGATTGAATCTTTAATTTTGTTCAGGAGAGTTCTCTGACTGCGCTGTTTTTACATTTTCCCCATTTAGTCAACAAAGTAAGATATTGTCTTCTCGAAGGGAAGACGCCTTTCCATTATCTGTTTTGCGTCCTTGTATTTAAGTTGAACACCGGTCAGCTCAGTTTCGCTCTATTTTGTCCATAATGCTTCCTCGTTAACGGTGCTAGCTTTGTCAAGTTCAAAATGACAAGTCGTATTTTTGCTATTCCATTGTTCGTGTTTCCTATGTTTCAATTACGTTATTTATTTCACGACTGTAAAACTGTGGCTACGTTTGCAAATGTAGTAAACATCCATTCCGCTATCAGCGTTCATCTCTCCGCTCTTTGTTTCGCCGAAGCGAGTTAGCCTGACGCTCTGCCCTTTCGGTTTGTTTTAACCGTCGTAGTTGAGCTAACATGTGCTATATGCGTTAGTTTCCTTAGGCTATGTCGAACTTTGATGCCTGGCAGCGTTGCTGCAGTTGATTTAGCGGGTATCTTCCGTCCAGAGTTTGAAATAGCCTTGACTTGTCGCATAGTCGGCGTAGTAATGCTTAGGATTTCATGATGTGCTTGGAGCTGTTCTTTTGTTGAAGTTGCATGGCTTATAACAAGCAGTCAGTTCGGTCGGGCAACATTGCAATTTCTTAGCTTAGCTGTTTCCAACGAGCTTTATTTACTCTTACTGTCGCTTAGCTGCCTTCTGACTGCCATTGTAGCGTAAGTTCAGTTTGAATCGTTGCCTTCTTGTTTGCCCAGGCAGCGAAACGCAGCGCCCCCACTTCATAGCCAACCGGCCCGAGAATGGTGGTAGTTGAGCATTGCCAACTCTCGGTCCACTTGTTTCTTTTGAACGCGACTTTGCGTCTATCCGCTTTTAACGGAAATTTCTCCTGCGTGGGATTAGCGGGTGACGAAGTGTCGTTGAAGGTCAGTTTTTATAGTTTGCTGATATTTTTCTGAAAGAAAAAGTTTTAATAAGTTTAAAGCGTCTAATCACGATGATTGACACTTTTCAGCTGCGCTTAGTTGTAGAAATTCAGTAGTGCAAACTGAGACTTCTTTTTTCGCCGCCTTAAGTTTTCCGTCTCTGAAAATATAGGTCGCCCGTCGTCTAGGCTCTATTTGAAATTGGCAAGTAGCGACACCCGCATAGTCTGAGCAGTGACTGCGCTCTTTTTTTTAACTTCGTTCCCGGCAAGTTGAATGCTGTGTCTACATCGTGCTTTTACTAGCGTCATTTTAAGTAGGCAAATGAATCCAGCCATCAATGGGCTCACTTTACTCGTTGATGACTGTATCTGAATTGGTTGGACAATAAATGAAGAAGGACATTTCGGTTAATTTACTTCTGTTGGGCAGTTTGCCATTGAAGTTTCGCTTAACTTTCGGGAAAGGGATACGTCTGTTGCTTCTGCTGGCAACCTTCATGGCTTAGCAAACGCATGCTCACTGCAATAGAATTTCTTCAACTTATCACGGTGATACCTACTATATAGCTTCCGTATCTGGGCGACTCGATTTCTACATTAACCGCAGTAGTTACCCGTTTCTGCGTGAGTCTAAAGCTCTGACCTTTTTGTCATGTATGGTGCATCGTGCGAGTGCTATATTGGCTTTTAGTTTTTCAATGTTTATTGACCAGCTACAGTAAATAGGGTTGGGCTGTTTTTTTCGTTGTTTCTTCCGCATTGCGCATGTCGCCCTACGTTTGAAGACAAGTGGTCAAGAATCCTCTTTGCCTTAAGTGCCCTGCTTTCCCCTTTCGTTCGATTTTTCGCGAAACCAGCCTTTTGTGGTCACCATTCACGCCCCCGGCGGTTACGAATTTGGTACATTTGACGCTTCTCTGACTTGGGTTTGTTCGAAGGTTTTTCCGTGCACCGACAGCCTTACAGTTCCCTTTTACTCTGGTTGCTATACACCTGTTGGAACTTTCCCTGTTGCCACAACACGGAATGACCTAGTGGATCTTTCCAGTTTGAATTTACCTCCTTCCAGCTGTCGAGCTCGTAGCTTTCGTTGATGACGTTGTTTCCCCGCTGCTATCATAGGTTTGAAAACCTTTGGTTTCTCGGTGCTTGACAAATATAACTGCCCTTCATCGCATACTACATACGCTTTCGGTGCAAAGATTACCACTGCAGCGCTGGTATCAGCTTTACGAATTGGTAATGTGTACGAGAGTATGTAATATGCTCCTCGGCGATGGTTGCAAATCTTCATAACGAGGAGTAGTGTGCCAGTAGCTGATTCCGACAAGGAAACAGCAGCGTGTTACTGCCAATGGGAATAACATACAGCAATGAATAGCTGGCCTTAGGCGGACGGAAGATTTGCCAAGCCAACAATAATGATGGAAAAGAAGAAGAAAAGACGTCAGTCAACGAGATTTTTCCCTATACGGGATTATGACAGGCGCAGGCATTGATTTTTGTGGCAGTGTTACGGATTCGAGTTTGTTCATCCTGTACAACAAGCGTGGGTTCAGGGCACAGTCGCGTAGAAATGACAAGTAGCCGCCATTCAAGGAACCGTGGTCGCTAGTGTATTGGCTTTCAAAATTTGGACTATGTCGCAGTTGAATTCATTCGTCATGTCCGTCGTCAAGCTCTGACGACACCGTGTAACACTTATGATTAGGAGATCCCAACAGGACGACATTGTTATGGTCTAGTGAAAAGACTCGCGCATAGTGCGTGCATGTGCATCATAATTGCGTAATCTATAATGTCCTCCTAAGGCAGTATTTCCTGTTGCATTGTCGCAGATATGTACGGCTATTTTTGTCTATAGTGGCGTACTTTACTTGTTGTGAACTATAGGTCCGGCAGTTGAATATATTTTGAGGAGTGCAGTTGTGGCATTGTTACCTTCATCTTATACGCGTAGCTTCGACTTCGTAGTAGCGAAAGCGTAGTCGAGCATTTCGGAATGTTCTGGCGGTCATTTCAACAGGAGAGAGCAATAGGCTTACTTTTCTTCAAAGGATCTAACAGTGCTTTCTTTAGGTATATATTGAACTGTAATATTTGTGTACTTTTCAGTTGTCACGAAACGTTTTGCCATGGGTTGTACGGAAAGTCGCGGATGCATGAGGAAGCATGCCTGCTCACATGGTTCGGCCACATCCAATGCTACACCGAGACGTCGGTTTCGCTTGCGCTTTCGTTTACCCGTTCACTGTTCAGGCGAAGCACAGGCGTCGTGTTCAGCGGTTCTACCCAGTCAGGCAATTGACCCAGTATCCCGTCAGCTCCAGCTACCGGAAATTGTCATTATGGATCCCGAAATGTCAGATTTCGTAGCTTCTGTAGCAACGGCTTGTGACGAGGAGGACGAGCAGAAAAGCATAGACAATTATTCTTGCACGGTCGATGGCAGCAGTGACCAACTGTCGTCGATACAAATGTCAATAAGTCGTGAAGAATCCAATGCATCTTCTTCATCCGACTTGCCGAAGGTTGACGCCGGTCGATCTCCTTCACCGTCGTTCGAATTTGAGCGGCACATTCGCAGTATTCTTCGTCGGTTTCCATTTCCCGTGGCTGGGCGCAATAGCCCGAGGCCAAAGATGAAAATTGTTAGAAGTCTGTCATGGCGACGCGACAACGACATGCACAACAATCAACCGCTTACCGACTCTTCATGCGACGTTTGTTCTACACCCATTTGCCAGCAGCTCGACCCTGTTACGCTTCACGCTCAGCACGCTCTTAACTTCATGGTTATGGTAGGTCGGCTTTGCTTTTACGAAATTTTGCCTTGGGCAAAGTTGGCGCGTTGTGAATAGAAAGGTCGCCAGTTTTTTTTAATGACAACTTCAATTGCGTACTGCCTTTGGTAAACCGCATTGAAGCGCGATCGATTCAAGATGCGATTAAATGACATTCTTACCCACTAATGCTAACATTCTCCTATGGAGTCCTTTCTCTGCACGTCAATTTCAGTACGTAAGAAAGGCGCAATTTTTTGCCTTACCTACTTCTCAGTTTGGATCGGGTTGGCAGTTCATAGTTTTCCTGCTTCAGACCATCAATGAGACGCTTTCTTTTGCCACTTCTGTTCCTGTGCTTGTGATATGAGCAAATTTTAAAGCCACTGCAACGATTGTTAGCATAGACGCGCGCTTCTCTGCTCTTCTATGGGAAGCAGTCAGCATGGAAAAACTGACTTTGAGCCATTGAAGACGTTCGAAAGCTTAGCGATCCTCTTCTCTTGCTTCTCTTTGATTTTCCGACCTGCATTTTCATATTTTCTCGTCTCCACCAGTGGCTGTCACTTTTAGACTGCAGACTCGCGCAACAGATGCAGACGTGTCCAATTCAGAAGAAAACGTGTTCTTTTTAAAGCGGCAGTTGCCAATTGGTGCTGACCAAAACCATGCAGTTTTAACGGGCGTATTCGCTATAACGATAGTTCTTTGATTTGCGTTTTGGTTTGGAAAATTTTGAAACTTATGCATAGTATATTGTTGGCAGGTCGGAAAGTTTCAATAGCCGACGCGAAGAGACGTTGTTGCCTGAATTGCGCAGCATGATAACTCTCGTCAGATTGCCGGTAAAGGGCGTGAACACTTTTTTTGGAATGAATTATCCATTTCCGTCTTAGATCTGCCAGCGCCTTGGTTGAAGTGAGCACTTTGCAATTATTTATTTTCTTTGAAATTTTTTGGCAGTCACCTTTAGGCATTTTCATTTTTCACCTTTTCTGCAATGCATAGTCCATTACACCTTGAACATTACGCCTGTGGAAAATTCTGTACGGTGGAAAGAACTGACCAGAAAGGCTTTGGGCATTAGGTTTTTCAACGTTGCATATTGTCTGCTAGTTTGCCTCAGTCCGATCTCATAGGTGCACAGTGTGCAAAAGTAGGGGCGTAGTTAGTTGCAATATGAATTCTATACTTGCTAAGAAAACGAATGTAAATTTATTTTAACGTTTCCAGAATGCCTTACTGCTTTTCATGCGCGTTGATATTTACGTAATTGTTTCGTGGGAAAGTTATTGTCCTACACAAGAGTTCATGGAAACTAAGACGGAACGTAAAAGATGGGCATTCGTAGTTGTCTCCGCGTTGCTAGCGTAAACTTTTCTTGCTGTAGAGCCGTGCAAATTTGACCATTTATTAATGGTTCTAAGCAATAAGGTTAGTTTTGTGCTCTTTAAAAAACTGGTATTCATTTGTTTCCATACTTCTGCTGCTGCTTATTGATTCTTTGTCAAGTTTCTTTGCTAGCAATCATCTCTACCTTAAGGTGATCTAGTTTAAAGAGGTTTCAGTAGTTTAAAACTTGGTTCTTTTGGCTAAGTTGGCTTTGACGCCGTGAAAAGTTTTATAGCACTGCTTACTGTTACAGCAAACGTCATTGCCAGTTACATGACGTTTGACTTAAATATTTTGGGTGCAACAATGTTACAATGCACTGTAGCAATTAAATGTAATTGATGCAGTTGATTCTTTAGTTTGCCATTTCCAAAGCAGCGGCGGTTTATTCGCTGCCTTTGCGAGCAGTGCATTGAAACCTTTTCACGCTTTTCATCATCTCCTGGCTATTTATTTAAAGGATCAAAACCTTTATTCCCATAACATTCACTTATTTTTTGTTCCTTTCCAACAGAGCGAATCTCGCGAAAATGAGTGCCACTGATTTTTATGAGTTAAGACGTTTTCGCTTCGAAGTTATTAGCACTCAATGGGAAAGCAGAATAAGTATTATTTCGTGTTCTATTCTTTCAGCGAACTAAAGAGGTCAATGTCTATCAGATTGTTTTCACGCGGCAACGCAAACAGTTTGCGGAGGAAGTTTTTCGTGAACTGTTTGCGTGTTTTCCACTGGTGCATTCTTTTCAATAATTGCTTTCGTTGTACTGGCTGCTCTGATGCGAGCATAATAAGGAAGTGCACTTGCGAAATTTCAGGGCGAAGTCGCCCACTTTTCTTAATCCCTTGTCAAGGTTAACCCACTTGTTGCCTATTCGTTCAAGCTTGCTGCGGATTGGGAAGGTGACGCCTTTCTGTGAACGATTTTCTGTACAATAGTGCGCGCGCTACTCGTAGGTAATCTTTTATTTTGCTTTGCAACGCAATTGTGGATAATGTGCTAATAAATTCCCCTTAGGCATGCGCAGAGTCGTTTAAGTACCCTTTGCAGACTGATTCAAACTGCCAGGATTTCATTAATGGGAAAGGCAGAGGAAATTAACTTAATATTGTAAGGCTCTGTCCGGGCTGTTGCGTACGACGGATGGAGGAGCGTATGATTTAGGCTATAATTGGTTCTTTCTTTGCTAGATTCGATTATCTCTTCACTGGGACGGTTCTGGCGTCAGTCCCGGTCAATAGGCCTCCTTTAGTAAACCACATTAAAGTTTATGTTGCTGAAGTTATTGGATGAATAATCAGATTCGTAAACAGGAACAATTATTAATAGTTTGGCAGTTGTGGACCGACTGTGGTGCCTTTCAAGTACAGGTGCCGTTTATCCGCGGTTTCCATTGCTGACGTACAGTCAAAAGATCTGCAGTAGCCTAATGATATCTTACATTGCATGCGTCACTTATGTCAGCTCATATCATCGCATAGACATTATGGTATCATAACATGATCAGGAGGAAGACAAGAAGGCCACTAACAGGGAGAGAAAACATTCTGAGAGCGCGAGAGAGTAGCAAGAGTTCGCACACACGTGACTCTCCTGGCAATAGGTTGTTACATTTCGTTATTAATGTTCTATCTTGTTACTGTGCCTAATTTAGTAGTAAAAACTGAGCTTTATCGTAGGCACATCTGTATGGCAAGAAAGGTAGCGAGCATGTAGAGATAGCCTTATCCATGGTCACGGAGGTCTTGGGACATGCCCTAGCCTATAGAAAGGTTAACTGTCCGTACGAACTATAGATGCTAGATAAGAGGAACTTTAACGTTTACAGTTGCTATTCTTAAAATAATCCGGTCTGATGACGAGCTCTTATGTGATCGTACATAATTCTGGGAATCCATGTTTGCCTTATCGATTGATGATGTAGTAATAATTTGGTCTGCCAACTATAGGTCGCTTTCTTCCTAATCACACCTGCGCTTTGCCAAGTACTCTTGCCGATGTTATTAACATTTGTTATTCATTGCCTTCTTAGAAGTGTATTATCCACTGTTGGAATGGTAGTAAGTTGTGTTGGCTTCTTGCCAGCATTCCATGTTTTGTAAGGGTTGCCGGTGTAACATGCGAACCTCTTTATTGATTGGTTTGATTGTTATCTTGACCGGCAAGTTGGGAGCACAGTTTTGGTTTGGCGGTCAGGCAGACCGTCCTTTGTTGTCGCCTGCTATGCGACCATTATTCTTTCTAGCGATTTGCATCTCCTGCCTCTGCGAGGAATTGACGGTATGTCCTGAAAAGCGTCAGACCTTCTAATCTGCCTAATTTCGATACTTATCGGCATTTACCATTTTGAATTTGCATTCTTGGCCTGAGAACACTCCATTGTTCTTCGTCTGACAAGTGAAGTGTTGATTAAAGCAGGCGAATCGTTGTACTTAGCTCTCCTCTGCATGAGCATTTATGAGTTAGTCGAAAGGAGTCCAAGTTTCCCTAAAAATTGGTCGAAGCTTTCCCAAGTTATTTTTCCATTTCGTATTCTGCATCCTTTTCTTATCGCTGCTGTGTGCGTGTGTGTTTACTACGCTGGACGTTTTATTTTGGCATCTATAGAATTCGAGTGGAATGCAATACGCCTTTCGTGAATTCAGCTTAGAAGTCCACCTAATACTTATGCGTCCCTACAGTTGCAATCTTTGTGTGAATCGCACCATTTCCATTCAATTTTAGGAATGTGGCTGCCTTGCAGTACATTACTTTGTTCGTTTTTCTTTAAATCAGTCTCTTTTGCATGTGGTCCTTGTAAGTAACTTGTAATTGCACGATGTAAGAACTTCGCGTACACTAATGAGCACGCAATTGATTTCTCTTGTGCTTGCCACGGCTCTGATGTTTACTAATTAAAATGTTCACTTAGTTATGGTATCTGAAGTCGCTGAATGTAAATCGGATCGCATCACTAATGGCTGTCTACGTCTAATACGTGATATTGGGATGCGATCATGACACGTTATTATGGTTCGCGCAAAGTTTTGTTTTAGTATTGTTGCTATGGTTTATTCGAGTGGCAGTCTAAATGTAGCGCAGCAGACAGAAGTCGATAACAAGGCTAATTGATGGTTGCCTGCAAATTACTGTAATGTGGTATATGCTTAGGTACCGTCTACTTAATAAGACCATTTCAACAAGCTATCTTTTTGCGTTAAGTTTGGGGCAGAAAGACCAAGCATGAGATGAAAAGCTTTTTCTGAAATGATTGTGGTGCGCTTTAGAACAAAGTAGCAGTGGCAGAATATAGGCTTCAGTACCGCATAACTAAAAACGTCTCCGTCTAGTGTACTAATGCAAGAGTTAGCAAAGATGGGCTCTTAAAAATTTCGCGTCAGTTATTATTAATAGATTATTGTAGTCCTGGTTTACATGGTTCCTTTTGTTTTGACATGGTCCGATATTTAGGAATCATTAATGATAACCACTTGAGGTTTCGTATAAACGTTAGCTTATGCTGCACCTTATTCAGGTGCACGCCAATCAAATGGCACTGGCCGTTGGGACCCTGGAAGGCAGTACACTTTTTGGGGTGCCAACTTTTGCGCGCATGTGCTCTTAAGCAAGCAAAGAGGACATGCACAACAGTGAAACTTCAAAAAGCATATGAGCTATCATAGCTGACTCCAGTAGATATTGTGAATTCATTATTAAAAGCTCTTACTTTGATCACGTCTTACTACCTAATCGTGAAAAGCTTAGGCGTTTAAGTTCATAGATTAGGATTTATCACTCGAGTTGATTTTCAGACTAAATGGATATTACTATTTGAATTTATTAATCATGTTAGAAGAAGGAGCAATGGTGTCAGGTTTGAGGTGCAGCATTGATATTAATATTTCATTGACCTTGCTCCGTCATGAATTAATATAACCTTTGTAGCCACCCTTTCAGTGTAATTGATACGGTTGTTATTTTTCCACTATTTCGTTGCATGAAGTTTATTGCCATCTCACAATTGATTTGCGACTAAACGAAGGGATGTTGCGCTACGGAAGTTAAGTTAGTGAATTGATATGTAAACGTCTTTTCCCTTCGATCAAATAAGTCCTCTGTTTTAACGAACGAAGCTTTCGAATCTTACGTGGTTCTTCACCACCGTACAGTAAAAGTCTGATTGGGCGGTCCTTGTGATAACGACTCACTTGAAGTGGTAAATTGGCCAACTGTATATTCAGCAACCCGCATAAGTAATTTGAATGGAAACACTTCGTGGGAACGGATAGGATGGCTTTCTCACCATACGTACGCGCATTATGTACCCCCAAACAATGTACGAAATGCTGAACAATTACTGAAATATTTGCTATGTTTTATTCAGGACATGGTTGAGTCAAGAGTCCGTGGACGTTCACGATTAGTTGCAGTTTTACCCCTCCAGTATATTTTTTGCATTTTTGAAGCGTGGCTCGGGTGACACGCGCGTTTATAAACCGTGAATCACGACCCGTCTTCTCAACTGTTTATGACTCAGCTCAATCGCATTTCGCCTCATAGACGACCACACAGGTTTTTGTTCTAACGACAGAATTTGATTTTGGCTTTTCTATGAATCGATCTTACGTTAGGAACAATTTGCGGAGAAGACTTTGAAGGCTAAGCTTATTCTCAAAAGCTTCATTTGCTCTCTCTCAAGCCAACGTATTGATAGTGTGGTAAGACGAGCGGAATCTTGCTGTTACTAGAAGAGACCTTTCGATCGGAATTATTTTCCCTATCAATTATTCTGTATTGTATGCTGGAGGTGACTAATCTTGTCGGGAAATTATTTTCGTGAAGAATTTTTTATAAGTGCCGGAGTTCAGGTTGAAGGAATTTCTGGGCCAAGTATTGCCGACGTTAAGTCTACCATTCCTTGTATGACATCTTGTCACAGTGTTTCCGTTGACGTAAGTAATGCGATTTGTTTAAACTCCACTTGGGGTATTTGTCTGTCAGTCTAAGGTAGTTGTTATGACCAGGCTTTTTTATTGATGCTTTGATTGTGCCCTGATAGTGAATCGTAAATGGTCTGGAAACTTTGCCGATTGGAATAATAAAGAAGCCAAAATCCTGTTATCAAAGGAGTTACACCATCAAAAGGCATAACTGACAAACGGTGAAAGCCTTGTATTTTTATGTATAATTTGGACGGTCCCACTAGTAACGGCGCCATTTTCAGTAGCTGCTATTTTAGTTTTCTCTTATACTTAATTAAAATTATTTGAACTGCGACTGAATGACAATTATGTAGCCCAAAGGTACTAAAAGTGAACTGATTGTAAGCGTGAGGTATTTTATACGTTCTTGCTTTATCCGCTGCTTACTTTTGCAAACTATGAGGCAGTCGCTTTCTTTCCTTAAAACAACGATCCAATGACGCTGCTGTTCTAACGATGCCATACGGGAATAGCAGTTCTGATTTAAATTTCCAATTTCTTGACAGGTGCGAATCTAAGACCGGAACAACTTTTTTCTCCTGTTAATGAATCTATCAATGCTTTGGAATTGTTGCACTTGAATAAATGTTTAGAAATCCGTTGAAACTGCCGTTCCTGTTGTTGTACCTTTGGAGAAGTGGCTGCAGGACCGTTTGGCCAGTTGGGTTCAACTTTCCGGGCACGATGGTACAATTCTACCTCAGGGTAATGAGCAGAGCATATCTGGCCTTTGCTTTCAGGTACAATCGTTCCTGCAAGTGATAATACGCTGTGGAAGAAACGAGCAAGCAACGATAGTAACGAGTCCAGCGCCTATATGAAGCTTATGAACGACTCGCTATGTCCTTTTGTTGCTAAATTTTATCGTGAAGTTGAGTATAAAGGCGATAGTAAGTCATGCCCGTGTTCAATCTTCGTCGGCTGAGAGTTAGCTTGTTTAAGTGTTCATCGAAATTGAAGACCTTACGCGCCATTTCAGTAATCCTGCCATAATGGACATTAAAATGGGAACGCGAACGTTTTTGGAATCTGAAGTCAAAAATCCAATAAAGCGCCATGACTTGTACGAGAAAATGGTACTAATTGACCCAAACGAACCTACGGCGGAGGAGCACGCCGAGGAGGCCATTACTAAGCTTCGCTATATGCAGGTGAGTCAGTTATTGAAGTTACATTTCCATTTGCAATCTATTCGTTGCGGATTCTGGTTTTTAGTTCCGCGAGCGAGAAAGTTCGACGGCTCAATTCGGGTTTCGCATAGAAGCCGTCAAGGTATGCAAGTGAAACATTCTGAAAAACGTACTACTGTTCATCCGTTTATTATGTTTCCATAGTCGCAGCAAGGATGGACAGAGAAAAATTTCAAACGGGTGAAAACTATGGACCAAGTAATTGTTTCGTGAAACTTTTTCCTTTGATTTCCTCGCATCAGTTACTTTTCGTCAAGATTATGGAAGTTCTCGTGAATTTCATGGGTCGTGGCAGCAAAAGAGTTCGTAGCGTCATTGTGAGACGGTTGAAACTAATGCGGGCCAAACTGGAACGATCTGTCATGTTCAAGACGCATGAGGTGAGGAGCGTTCGACGTCAGTATCTCTTTGATTAGTAGTAAAGATTCAACTACTGGCATATTATTAATATCTCAAGTTGAGCTGGCTGATTCGGCTATTTTAAAAGCAGTGATAGACTTAACACAATCGATTTCCTGTTCTTCCTTGCGAGGTTTATTTTTCACGTACGAGTCTTACCTGAGTAGTCGTTCGCTTCTCTAAGTGAGTTATTTTTTAAATATAATGGCACTTGCTACCAGCAAATGAAGTAATCTTGTAAGGGTGTTACAAGATGAAACTTTGTGGTCCCTCTCTCAGTATGTATTAACTGGTCCAAGTGGAGCTGTAGAATCGATGTGGAGACCTAACTGCGGAAGCTTTGATTTTTTTCTCAGAAATTTCAAACGATTTCACTAAAAGCGCCGCAAGATTAACAAGCAGTGTTAAATAATGAGGTTAATGCATTTCTGTTTGACCGCCCTACATATTTCGAGCCTTCTGCACTGGTTTACGTACTCGTTTGCATAGGTCTGCGTCAACTCCAGTAAACGTTTCTCCAATTGCGTCTTTAAGAATGATTGCAATGTGACGCTTATTGGCATCTACTTGTTCTCTGAGTAAGGCTCAAGTGAAAATATGTGGGAATATGATCGGGTTTCCTTGGTGGGGCTGCACAGTCTCCTTAATCCCAATGCAGAAGA
The DNA here is from genome assembly GCA_000797535.1 of Trichuris suis. Classification (NCBI taxonomy): domain Eukaryota; kingdom Metazoa; phylum Nematoda; class Enoplea; order Trichinellida; family Trichuridae; genus Trichuris; species Trichuris suis. Next base: position 91,557 of record KN538379.1, read on the forward strand.
GAGGAATATTTTTGTTAGGGCAATGCTTTGCAGATGTTGCCCAGTGAACGCAGCCCATATCCTGCATAAACATAGGGCCATGCGCTTTCACGTATGAGACAACATTTTTCTCTACTATGTCCAGGGAAAAGTCAGCGGCGATAGTTCTATATAAAAAAGAAAGGGCTGAAGACTCCTCCAGACCAGGCTCCCACCTTCACAGGGACTTTAATAGCGTTTGCTTCTCGTTCTATTGTCTGCAGTGTGCGACATTTGCTTTCTTCAAGACCATTGCTTTTTATTTTTGTACGGTATAGCGGAGTAGACAAAGGGAACGTTCCAGCATCTTCCGACTTGCCCCTAATTCTGATATGTGAGTTCACGGTTTCCTTCCGAATACGCTCCTGCAACGTGCGTCATCGAGAATTCATTTCATCCAGGAATGTTTTCGTTAAACGATCAAATATGGAAGGATCCACGCATGAATGGGGCACTAAGACGAAGAAATCAAGTATAGGCATGCGTGCTTTTTGGGCTACCCTGTACGTATGCAGTTGGCCTGGAATAACCATGCCTTTTGTATGGCTATATCATAAAAGAAGGATTGTATTTTCGTGCTTGTATATGGAAACTACCCGTTGTCAGCGTGTGGTCGAATCGTGCTGTTAACGGGCAGTCTTCTTGCATATGCATGAAGTATACGCGCCCGTTACTAGGAACTGTGTTTTCCAAGTCACATTTGCTCCATTTTTCATGTACCGTAGATCAGTGGAATCAGTTGTACTAGAAAAACTATATACTTTGGCGAAATGTTTGCTGGAGCTTTTGTGACGTTTTCTGTTTTGCCTTTATTTGACATTGAGCGAAGAGTTTGAGTTGCAAAACACGTTAATCTTCTATAATAAAAGTTGTTGGACGAGTCGTCCAATGAAAGTGAGGCTGGACGTTCCATTGAAAAAGTTCTTGACTAAGTAATCGTTTCGAAGTAGCAATTAGACCGGTTCAGCGTTTGGACTCTGTTGGAGTGGTGGACATGTTTAACCTCATGGTCATTTGTGTAACTTGATTCGAAAGGTGACTAAAGTAATTGTTTATTTTGTTTGGATAGTGTTCACTACGAAGGTCTGAAAACTGATATCAGTTCGACCTAATATGAACATATGCTTAGGTGGCCTTATTATAGTCAGTAGAGCTTCTGACAGATTAGTTGATGCAGTCCATTTTTTATACAATAAGCTTTGTGGTATGTTGGGTTTCTTCTTCCACGTCATATGGATTGTACATTAGTGAAGCTGGAAGACGTTAGTTCAGATATGCATGGATAGACGGTGTAGCGCACTCTTCTCCCAGACTTCATACTGTCATTTTATTCGCTGACTCAATTTTGAACAATTGGTTAGCAGCGTAGCATCACGCCAACGGATTTTATTTAAATCCGCAGCGTAATTCATGTCTAAGGAAATTAAATGTGCATCGTTTTTTTCTGCATGAAATTGATTACAAACTTTCGTTTCACATTACCTTTTTCCTGCATGTGTGTTTGAAAACAGCTGCGCGAGCAACCTGAAAAGTTATCTCAGCTACCATTCTCTTAATTGAGTTGTTCTTTTTCTTTGTGAATCAAGCCGTCAACAGAAAACGATGCGCAGTATGTTTTTCAATCCAACGTCGAAATTCGTAAAAGGAGAATTTATGTTCCACCCTGAAGCGTCGCGTCTGACGGCTTACCGTTTCGCCAAATTGTCTCCCCAATCTCTCGTGATCGCAAAAGTCAATACACCCTACAAATTGAAATCGCTTTTGCTCAGAAGAGGCTATCTCAGGATACGTTTGCCGCCGACGTTCCCTAATTACTAATGCGGACAAAACATGTGCTCTCTTCGACCGGCTAATCGACCATACAGTGCGTCTCGTATTGGTATTTGCGAATTGTTGTGATATATTAAGTGCAGTTTTATTGCGGTTTGAAATGTATAAGCTGTTATTGGAAATGTTGATTGCATACTTGCTGTATTCTTCTAAAGAACGTACTTCTGGCTAACGGCGTATAAGACATATGCAAGCACTCAGGCATCCTATTTCTTATGACAGGTCAATCAGTCAATGATGAACTAGGCAACGCTTAGGGAAATCCACTTGAACTTGTCTTTCGGGACGGCCCGGGTTTCGAAGATTATTGTCGATTCATTAGCCGCCTTCATGGCTGACATAATGCAGGCATTGTCGCTGCGATGTAACCCTAAATTGGAAATGCCAAAATCCTTTTGCTCAGTAAAAATATTTTTGACATTTTGTTGGTTGTAAACTCCGTAAGCAGCGGCCTTTCGGCTAACCGTTCGAGAAGCTTTGACGACCTGTTTCGCTGTGTAAAACCATAGCAAACACGCGTCCGTCTAAGCGCCTTTTCTCATCAAATGCTCCTGTCAAGTCCAATTGATGCAGAGGCTAGTAAAAAGTTGGCGTAAAAAGTCTGCCCCCTGTTTGAGTCCCAACGATTGCTCCAGTACGGTCGAAATCTCTTAATGCCCTTTGAATAGTTCCCTGTATTTTGTTCTTTGCAGGTGGAAGCAAGCTCTATTCGCTTGCCAGGTAATAAATGTTTCGTAATGTCTCAACGTCCGTGTTGGCCTAATGGTCATGGGATCCATCCCCTTGAAGGTGCTGAGAGGAAAGCCGTCTCGTTGAATAAGGAATACTGCCGCGTTAAGTGCAAACGACACGTAGACTTTCACTGAATTTTGCTCGGTTCAGTTGGGTTTAATTGATCATCAATGTTGTGACGACAACTAGTTCCATACCGGCGATGTGACGTGAGCTTGGCCTATTAGTTTTCCTGGACAGGTTATGCTTAAAACCGTGGCACTGTTATTTGTGAAGTTACAACGATTATAAACTCCAAAAGAAACAATGAAGCAAATCACTTATTTAAATGCTTAGTGACGATACCTCACTATTCCCAAGTGAAGTTTCATTTAGCCAGCCGTATGATTTAAAAATGCGAAAGATAATACTGATATATTAATAATTCCTTGACTATTGATCATTGTAGCCGCTTAAGTATGCAGTGGTGCGTGAACTCCTCTTCGGATATTTCTGCTATTAAGGAGTCTTATGCTCACTGGAATCTGCCGTTTATCAACTTGTTGCTTAGATGTTTCGTCTGGTTAAGCAGCGTAGGAAAGACAATCGTAGAATGCACGGAGCAGCGTAGCAACTAATTCACGAACGTCAAGCTCCAAGTAAAATCGTTGAGAGATTCAATGAAGTCTTTTACAACGCTTGCTTGAGTGACCATTCGTAGCGCCATGGCGTCACGTCGTTACCTTGTAGTATATTCAAAGAACTTTAACTGCGCTCACGCGCAGCTAACTTCCTAAGTTTTCGGTGTATGACAGGGTTTGGATGAATAGCAGCTAGACGGCCTTAAGCTTCTTGGATAGCATAAGTAGCATTTGTATTATTTTGTTATTTCGTTAACATTTACATTTTATACAGCCTATTCTTCAAAGCGCTGTTCATTTCTGATGCAGCAATTTGTTTTAGTTCATTGGAAGCAGTTTGCTGTTCATGTACGATGACAAGCACGCAAACGTTTGGATGATCGACTTTGCAAAAGTATTTCCAGTTGAAGGAATGGTTCTTGACCACCGATCTCCTTGGACGCTTGGCAACCACGAGGACGGATACCTTTATGGTTTGGATTATTTGATACAGGTTAGTCGCAGATCCGCAGCTGTTGTAACGTTCAGAAATTCTATTTACGGCGCTAATAAAGACAGAATTAAGTCAATACGCGTAATTGGGTGTTTTGGCAGCTTGGCTGTCAATTTGTGGATTCGGCAGAATGTTGAATTCCGTCACTTTGTGTTTGTCATGCTTCATCTGCATGTCGTGCCACCGTTGCTATTCTTTAACATTGAATGGGGTCCGTAGAAATGTCACTTCTTTACATAACCAATCAATTCTGATGCTGAGCTTCGCGTCCTATATGTAGTGAGACTGCAGCCTTTGAGCCTTTATCTGTTTCCCTGTCTTTCTATGTCTGCCCCATCAGTTGGAAGTAACTCTCAGGCGGTGCGAGCAAATTGATTTATTCAGTTCAAAGCAGACGTGTGCTTCGGTTCGAGTTTTACTAGCTATACTCCTCCTCTTCGTCGCGATCAATGGGCAAGTCAATTTTGACGGCTGGACGAACTTGATCAGACACAAATTTCAATACTGGCAAAGCCGGGCCACTGATGGCATTCTAAGGCTATTCAATAACAGTAACTAACCTTTGTCGGCAAGGCGCATAATCCTTATACCTTGCTGGCGGATTCGTCGGCAGACTCTTCTATTAAACTTACGAAAATACCATCTTCAGTAACAGCTATGAATCATTCATATACATGTAAGCGGTCTTCTAAGGAGACTGCTAGGGCACGATCTCGGTTTAATTTTTATGGAGAGAGCAGGAATAGAATTTTTTGTTTTATTACGAATGGTTTGTATTTTATGTTGCAAGGCTGTTTACGTTATCCATAAGGTGATCTTCTTGCTGGCGTGATTGTCACTGGCATGAACAGTGTTCGCATATTCCTTTCCCAGTTTGTGCTACCATAGCACCTTTCTTTTGTTTATGTCTCCTGCTGATTTGGTCATTTGTTGGTTGCTGCAAAGCCCTTAAGCGCATCTAATAATCCATGCTTTTACTATAATTAATTCCCATTATGCAGAATCGCATTGCGCCATTAGATTATTTAAAATTTTTAGATACTCGAAGATACGAAACTGTGCGAGCTGCCCAGCTTGAAGAAGTCGGTTACGAACTCGTCCAAAGAAATGCTCTGACGTCATAAGTTATCTGAGTTTACCAGAATTTCCGTCAGCAGCACTCAGCGACATCGCTTTGCTTCAACCATGTCGTTATCAGGAATAAAGATCGATTTTACGCCGAACGTTTGCGCTGTTCAAGCGTGCCCAGCTGTTTCAGGATGGTCTGCAAAAGGGCGTTTAACACTTCGCCTCCGACCAAACTTTAATGAGTCCATCTATATCTGAGCCGTTTTAATAATTTCAGCGACAGAAATGCGTTGTCAACAATATGGTCGGCGATTTCAACGGAAGAAAATGGAATTAGGAAGGAAGGAAGCGAGTTGAAAATTGTACTGGAATTGTTGCTGCGCCTACGCCATATCGTCGTAATGCGACAGCTTTGCATATACCACAAATGTATGGTCAAACGCATTTTGAGAACTTTCTCGCGTTCAGCTCGCGCTAGACGGTTGTTAGCCAGCGTAGGTCCGTTAGCAGTTTCGGCAGGCGGTCGAGCTGCGTGCGCGCAAGCAGACGGCGCAATGTGGCATGGCATAAATCCTTCACGGTAACTCTTAGAAACGAGGTGACCTAGAACGGCTGTACAAAGCGCCAGCGGGGGCGATGAAGGATTATAGCAAATGACAATCATTGCAGTAACCGAATCGAACAAAGGGACGAATAACACGCACGATTGGTAAGGTTACTTGCCGCCGGATCTGTGATGGCGACGGGGGGATATTGTCAGTGCGTAGGTGCCCTCTTGCTTCGTGCTTACATGCCCGCTACCGTTTGGTAGCGACTATGGAATATCTTCTTGTGCAACTCACATTTCCACACAAGACCGGCCACTGCAATTATAACCATAATGACAACGAAGGCAACGACCAAAGTTGTATTGTCGTTCACGTGTTCAGGCTCCTCCTCTTCTTCATGCTTTAAACTCTCTGCTTCCTTATGCTCCTTCGCTTCTTCGTGCGCTTTTAAGGCTCCAGTCGAAGGGTGCTCCGTGGAAGATGGGTAAGCTTTTTGTTTGTGAATTGCTTCCTTAAGTGGGGTTTCGCTGGTGTGCTCCTCCTTCGCCTCTTCCTCTTCCTCCTCCTCTTCTTCGTCTTCATATTCCTCCTCTTCTTCCGGCTCCGTGGGAACAGCTTCCGTCGTGACCTCATGGACTACTTTCGGTGTGCGTGTCTTCTGGGTTTGTTTGGTCTGCTTTTTTCCTTTTTCCTCTTCTTCTTTTTCTTCCTCCTCCTCTTCCCCCTCTTCTTCTTCTTCCTCTTCTTCCTGTACGATTTCTTCTTTCCTTGTTTTATGCTCTTCCTGTTGACTGTCAAAACAAGTTTTCACTGATAGTGAAGGTGATTGGAATTCTACGCATCCTTTCTCGCTAAGCTCTTCAGCAGTGGTTTTCTCATTTATGAAAGATATGCATCCTTCTGCATGATAATGAGTGCCAGATTGTCTAGCTGTCATTTCAACCTTGAAGCAGTGGTCACCGTAGCAGTGGCCAGGTTTTGTCTCCATAGGGAAGTCATTCCAACTCAGCCGAGCTTTCGTGCGGCATTGACGCTGCTGCTTCCTTGAGCGGAGCGTCTTTGGCTTTCGTTCATTGCAGTAGTCCTCTGAGCAAAGACACGTTTCCACATTGGTCGACTGGTGCAGAGCTCCGCTGTGGACGGTTGCTCCGGTGATCGGCGGGCGCATGCAAGCGCCTTCGCCTTTGCGTTCTATGAGCGGCACACTTCGGTTTACGCAGCCGCGGTGCACCTCCTTTTTCGCTGAGTCATACACGTAACTGCAATATTCTCCAACGCATTCTTTGTCCGAACCGCAGTGGGAGCCTTCGCACCGGCATGTAACGAACTCTACCTGCTCTCGAACCTTGTCTCCAATATTAGCATTGCAATAGTCAGCGTTGCAGATACACATTTTAATATCTTCCGAGCTGTCGCCGTCCGAATAGACTTCGCAGTGACTCCTAACTGAACGTCTGAGTAGACTGCCGTTGATGCATCCCTTTACGTGGGTCGCTTGACCAAAATGGGTCTGTCCCCAGACGGAGGCATAGCTGCTGACCAAACAGTAACGCCCTTCGCAAATTTCGCCGACGCAATGGAGTCCCTCACACGTGAAGCACTTTACCGTGCGGGCCAATGGCCAATGGACCGTAGCCAGCAGAAGCAACAATAGGACGCTTTCTCTTGTCAAGCGTTTGGCAAGCGGCACTTCCGGCCACTTCATTTTTCTTCAAATGCCACTTGGATACTCTTGCGGAATGCGCTTTCTTGGCCGTGCTTCTGCGAGAGTACCTCTTCCCTATGCGTATGCGGGGAATGTCGCCGAACGGTTAGGTTTCCTTGGAAAGGCAGCTTAAATTTAAGGCAATGGCACGAGTCACAGCGGTGGAAATTTTACCGCAGTTCACTCAGCAAAAGCGGTTTCCAACTGCGGCCCGCTTAAAGGAAGGCGAGCGTTGATGGATAGACGTCGTTGTAGTCCTTATAAGGAACGAATCAGACTCGTTTTTACCTCGTCGCTTCAGTGTTAGTCAATCGTTTTGAAGCGCACATGGCATCGCTTAGATGCAGATGGCAGCAAGTCTCTATCGCTTCGTTTCCTTATCTGCACAGGCATGAGGGGTCAATAAATCGATGCATAACAACGACCGTTGGCAATCCTTTTTGCCCTTGCTTTCTCTTTACCGTCGGATGTACCATACGGGACGCCGTTTCAACTTCGACCAGTTGGAGTCTGACGTTGCTTAGACGGTACATAGAGTAGGTCCAAACCGCCGCTCCGTCTGGCGGACGTTTCCAATGTAATGACGTAGATTTCCGCAAAACCGCAATTGATTTGCAAACCAACTATGCCACTGTGTTTACTTCGTCATTTTAGTTTCAAAAAGGTGATGCGCGGCTTATAGGGGAAAATAGGCTATATTGACTCTATTTTCGAGGTTGTATTGTAATCGTTTTTCTTAATGCGTAAAAGAAACTCGCTACTTGCTCAGTAACGCTGCAATCCCCAACGATTGTGCGTTCGTGCAAAGTGAGAAGAGGGCGGCGGCTTCCATTTCCTGTCAGCTGAGCTGGGTTTGGAAATTTCTTCGACGCGTGAACTTCGAAATAATCAAAGGGCAAATGGTTGTTTCCGTCCACATTGGCAAAGACAGTTTTGACGTCCGCATCTTTGCCTGCTTCATAAGTTGTCAGGCGAATGATCGATCAAGTTTGACAAAACTGAAAAGCTCAGTTACTTTTATCGGTATTAATAAGAGGCCAACAGCAACCTTTGCGAATTTATTCGACTTCGCAAAGTACCAACGCGGTTTTAAAGATAGTGGTTTCCATGAAGAGTTGTGCCTTCCATGCAACTTCAATTAACGTGTCAGTAGCTGTGCAATGAAGCTACTCACTAGGCTAGGAAGCACCTGCCAAAATTGCTTCTCGTTTCATGAATGGAAAGAGATGTACTCATTTAATTTTTCTTATGGGCGTGTGCGCAGACTTCCGCTCTCCTGCCGTTGGAAAACTGGGCAGTTTATTTTCTATACACTTTGCTAGCATCCTGAGTTCCAATAGCACGTGAGCTCATTGAAAGCGTTCATTCCTGCCGAAACTACGCGTTATCATACGCTGCAGTGGTTGGTTGATAGCTGAAGCCTTTTATGGTTTCACAAGTTGCCTCAATGCCGAAGCAAAGAGAAAACGAATTGCTGTCTTCAGAGGGTATTTAAAAAGGGACTATCTTGTTAATGTTAATGCAATTGCGTCGACAGATAAGAAAACTCTTCTTATTAATACTTGTTACTGGCTGCATTATTCCCTGTTGTAACATCTTAAAAGTCAATAAAGCTGCTTAAACATTGCAACTTCAAAAGACCGTAGCAACACAACCTTATGAAACGGAGTGGAAGTTGCTGAGGCAAAACGATACCCAATTTGGCATCGCGGTTGAGGTAGTGAGAAGATTACCTTTCTGAGGAATTTCAATTGTAAATGTTGCTTTCATTATGCAATAGCTGGAAGGGTTTTGTTTTAACCTCTATTTGATTATCCGTTGGATCAATAAACGTATTGATTGATAGGAAATATTGTAGTTAATGAACTAAACGACTGCTATTCTGATAAACCAGCTTAAAGGCTTTGTGAAATGCAAAGGCATTCGTTTTTTCAGTATTGGTCTATCGTAACAAGCTGCTCTTTTATTAATATTTGGTAACTGTAGACGATTTCAGGAGGTTAGATTTTCTTTTAGAGTTCCCACCACTAATGACAAATGGTTCATAATTGTTTAAGAGCCTATTATTGCATCCTGTTGAACTTAACATTGAGTGGTGACATGATAATAAACTTGGAATTTATTCTTAAAAGTCAACAGCATTTCGGAGTTCATCCTAATGATGGGCTGTTACGTAAAACGGTTTACGACTTTACGTAGAAGTTGAGGATGGGAATAGGTTGTTCCCGAAAGGTACGCCATAAAGTTGGAAGTTAATAAACGGGCTAAATGAAAACTTAAGAACCCGTTGCGAAATCTTGCGTACTTAATGTGATTCCATTTAGTTTTGGAAACGCTTTCTTATATACAAACGCCAGTATGCCTTCATACATAGGCTAGCTCGCTAATGGTAACGAGACAGGTGTTGGAAGACGACGATCTAGACGCTTAGGCTAACTCTTCTGGACTTGCAGCATTTTGGGTATGAGAACCCACCATCGATGCGAAACTGGTTCATATCTAGAGGACTTAGTGTATTTCAAAGCTTCACACGGCTTTACCATAAGCTTCCTCTTCCTGCCCTTCTTTTCATTGGCCACTTTTGATAAAATAAAAGCTTTTAGGACTTTTCACGAACCTCATTCAGCTGACAGTTTCAGAATGCACCTTAATTGGAACTGGGGGATAGCAAATGAGTGTTTCATTGCTTTGCAAACGGGCTTTTAGGTTTTCATTGGATAAGGTTAAGGTCTGCCCTTTTAGTGAAAGAACCAAGAAGGAATAAAAATTCCTGATAGCTTTCGGGAACTATGGGTTCCGTCATCAGCGTGAAAGGTCAAGATCTGGTGGATACCTCTGCCTCTTAACCTTTTACGCTAATGACGAGACCCGTAGGTCCTGTAGCTCTCAGCAATTTTTATTCCTTCTTGGTTCTTTCATTAAAACGGGCAGACCGTAACCTTCTCCAATGAATTACTATACGCCGGTTTTAAACATTCTCTTCTTGCCGCCTGTTGAATGTCCTCAACTTCTCTATTTCCTGTCACTTGATAAAGCATTACGCTGTACTAAAAATGCTCGCTTAATTTCTTTTGAAGCTAAATGGGATTCCTAAAAATTAAAAAGGCGTCTTGCATAAGGCCCAGTGCCACAATCAACCCTGAACAAGGGGCAGAAGTCAGCGAAGTAAGAAGAAGTATTATACAACCAGTCGTTTGGTAGTTTATACTTTGCGATAAGTAAAGGTGGACCTGCAACAATAGACAAGAAGGTCAAGCTTAGAGCTCGCACAAAAGCTTTGAACTAAGACCAAGACCTATCCAAGACTCGCTTGCTGTCTCCACCATTTTTATTTTCGCAAATTCAAAAGTTGTCCGCAAATGTGTCAGGATGTGAGAAACCCAGAAAGTTGTGGAAATATGACTTCTTAACTTATCAACAATCGCCAGCTGTTGAGGAACATCAACTGTTCAAACTGTAGTTATTATTAAAGTAATATGCTTCGGAAATGTTGTGCTGAGCTTGCCACGACTTTAGCTATATATTATGAAGTGTAATAACTGCGAATGCACACTGTATAGGATTCCAAGGTATAAACGCGTACTGAACGAACCTGTGGATCAATACCGTATGATCAACTGTACAATGCGGTTTTAAACATAGTGCATTGCTCTTGATGGCAGTTGATCGTTAACACACTTTCAGTCTCCGACAGTCGGCAAGGTAAAAATGGAGGCACACGGGGGTTGGTACAGAAGTTGGTACTCACTGGGTCTTAACGAACAAAAGCAAGGGAAACCTCAGAAACCTGAAATTAAGATTGAGGTGCCAGAGAAGCCAGATATGGATTTCTTGTGTGAAGAGTGTTCATTTCACTGGAACAGGAGATGCACGAAGGAGAGTTACGCGCACTTCAAAGGGATACCTATTGGAGAACAGGGGGAGTTGGCGACTGCAACAAGGCAACGACGCTTGCAGTTTATAAATCAGGTCTTGCAGGAAATGCTTAATAAAGTAGACGAGGACAAAAACGGAGAATTGTGAAACTTTTATGGAAAAGATATTGTCTTAAGTATTTTGTTCATAGAGCGGAAACGCTGGTAAATATATTGCTTCCCTTCGCTGTCCTTAGATTTTTCGCCACTGTTAAGCTCAATGCATGCATGTTGTGTGTAGTACAAAAAAATAAATATTATTATTGAAATCCTTCGCGTTACTAACTTGAAACTTTTCAGTTTTTCCTATAAGCGCATGAGACATTGTGCACATAAAGGTTTGAACAGCACGTGATCAACCTGAAGGTTCCGCTAGCTCCTGCCAGCACAGGCTGTTAGTATGTACGCCAGAATGATGCCACGCTGTCGCCTCAGTGGCAGTATCACACAATAAGGAATTTAGCGCGCCTTGGCATTTGCTGATCACGACGGTTAGACCGACAAACGTGATCACGGAACCCGGTGCATCAAAGACGCGTATTGTTTGGCGCATAAGGGCACAGATTGGGTGAAAGCTCAAGAAAGAATTGGTACTACTGATTTTCATCAATGGAAAGGTCAGACGTAGCATTTGCCATCAGCACGGCACAGCGAAAATCACTTGAAAAAATAGAACAGATATTAGCGCTTTGAAATATTTGCTTTTATCTTTTCTGGTGCCATTGAATTTAATTCCGTAAAGGGATGCCCAATTTTTACTTTGCTTTTGTGGCGACTGATGGCCCCTGATGAAATAAAAATTTGTATTAACTATAGCGTTCAGGACTGTTCATGCCCTATAGGTGTACAACGATGGTAGTGGCGAAGATCACAAGCGAGTCGTACGCGGTTGTACGTTGCCGAGGTCTTAAGATTCTTTCCGCGTATGGTAGGGTCTTCTTCATTTGGGCTCTTCTTTTCCATATGCCCCACGTGAAAATGCCCAAATAGCTGTCTTTAATCAGAAGTAGTGCTTTCGGGTGTGAACATCACCCGTCATCAGCGGTAACAAACATAATCATTCTGTTTGTTACCGCTGATGACGGGTGATGTTCACACCCGAAAGCTCCGGTTGTTACAATAAAAACGGGCACTACCGTAAAATAAACGTTTATACAACACGAAATGATTACACAAATTAAAATTTCCACTTTAGCCTTACGAATTGTCAGTAAACTTGGCAGTTGGGCAACCAGCAGCAAGACGCCAGCACGGCATCAATACTTCGCTGTACGTACCGCACCAACTAGGAACTAGGGGTACTGTAGGATTTATCTTGCGCATGAGTTATTCATTCTATAACACGGTTTTAAGAGTTCCTTCGCGTTGTTCTAATGGATGAAGTTGAATTGCAGAAGTTGAAAATAAGTAAATCTGTTGACTCGGGCTCACTTATGTAAGTATATATGTTAATTGTCCGATGTGATCAAAAGTTTGTAATCTCGTGCTGCGGCAAATAAGTGAAAATACCAAGGGTAAAACTTTTAAACAAAAGGTTAATAACGGGGCTGTCGGACCCTGTGCTTCGCTTTTAACACCAGCGCTGTAGACGGGGGCCGGGAAGCTTCGTTTAGTAAAATACCTTGTTTGGTAATTGCAGGTCCAGTCGTAGTAGAATGTGTCCATTTTCCTTGCTGCTTGTGTTTAGTAGTGGAAAATGTTTTGTTAAATTTGTCAATTTCTAGAAGAAAGCCGAAGACGCAGGCTGGAAAGCGGCACCTCCAAAAACGCTTGCCTAAGCTGGTCGAAAATGACAAGTCTACCATTTTTATTCGCGGATCCAAGACAAGTAGAAGTTTGGAACAGTGCTTCGACAACCTGGTGCTCTGCAACTTATTAACCGTTTTCGGTAACTAGTTATTTCTAGGTCCAGCTGAAAAAGCCCAACGCGGTACGACTTCAAAGGTGGCAACTTTTGCTTTTCCGTTTCGACGTGCAGTTTTAACTTATTTTAGAAAGAATCAATTTCTGCCATTCATTGACGAGACTCCATTTGAAAAGTTCTCTGAGAAATACGACGCTTCTTTGTTTTGCTTTATTTCAAGTTCCAAGAAGCGCCCTAACAATTTAGTCCTTGGTAAAGTACCTCGTTTTATTTTATTTTCAACCGCTTTGCCCCGCACTTTTTGGCAAAATCTAGGAAGTGTTGCAGAAAGTGTTTCCCCTTTGAGAAAATGTTTGTTACAGAAGCAGGCACAGATGTTGTACCGTCCTCAGAGTAATATCATGAACGAGTCTTATTTCGTTTTTTCTCCATCAGAACTTCACATATCCGTAACGCCATAAAGCTCCAGTCATTATTTGATCGAGTAGTTTATCGGCAAAAGCACGAACTGATGGCGCGATTGAATCTTATTTTTGACCCCTCGGAACTGACTAGTTCCGTTGAATGGATGTTCGCTAGACCAATGCGCGTTGTGTTGTTTCTTGCATTGTCCTTACACTTGTATACTTTAAAAATCGTTTTTTTTAGTTTTTCATTCCGGCGGCGATTGCTAGTGAAATGGATTTCTTATAGCACAACGGTTTCATTGCAACCAATTGTTTTAGGACGAATGTTCAATTTTAACGTGCTCGATATGTTTGAGTTCGGAGTAGAAAACTTTGCGTCAATTTACGACTTTAAGGTGAGCCTAAAAGTTATTTTCCTTAAGGGTACTTGTAACGTTGTTATTAATGTTGTGTAGAGTGTTACATTACTCCAAAAATATCTGTCAACTACCGCGATGTCTGTACTGCAAGCAAAGGTACAACCCATCGTTTAACCAAATTTTTTCGCATCTATTGGATTGTTCCGTAAGGTCCCTCTCTTTTTGGCAAATTAAAACACGTGTAAAAAGAAGTTGTGTTCAACAACATTTGTTCAGTCTAGTCTCCGTTGCAACCAACAACTTTTGCCATCGCTCTGGCGGCAAGTAGAAGTCATGGTAGTAGAACTTTGCTATCTTTGATCCAGAAAAGTCAACTACTCATTTTTCGGTGTCCTCCGTTTTTGATGAAATGCTTTCCAAACAAGGAATGCTTTGTTGTCCAAATTTAACAAAAGTGCCATTGTCTGGCGAGTATACTGGCCGTGATAACACTCCCAGCTTTGCTTTGACTCGCTTTTTCTCGCTCTCTCGACAAGGTTCCGCATTTGTGACCTGCCATTAGGTTGAACCATCTTTCGTTCGCTTCTCTCCCAAAACTGACATTAAGTTGCATGCTGTAGTGGTCCGCAGTGACTGTCTGATCTGGTTGCAATGGGTTGTACTGCGTTACTCCTTCACAGTCTGACTATATACGCAGGAACGCTGTTCCTGCTCTGAATGCTCCCCTTTCCTGTGGGTAATGGTTATTTGTCCAGGCAGTGCTTCGTTCCTTTGGGGCTGTTTTACAGCATGTTTCCTCAGTCTTTCACCCTCGACCGCTTTCTAGAGTGCATGTATTTCGTCATAGCTGTTCTGCTTCTCTGCTGATGTTCCATGGGCGGACCTCTTCACCCCTCCTCTCCATAGCACACGTCATACCTACCGTCACCGCCCTCCAATCGTCAACTGAGATTTCATCGCGTTCCTGGACCACTACCCCGTTGACAATTACAACCTTATAGTGCCTACTTTTTATTTCCGATAACCTTTGCGATAGGAATCGTCTTTCTTTGCCTAGGCAATTACAGAAAGCAAATTATAGAACGTTCAGCACGTCGAAGTTCCTCACAACAGGGAGGGTACCCCTTTTCAGCTTTTTTCTATCTTTTCAGGCGACATACAGCAGGACTGGTTTAATGCAACAAATAAATATTACTGAGCTTTCGCGTTAAGCGTCATTCGTGAAAAGTACAGCAGATATTCTTTCGTATAAAAGAGTTACGGATTTATGGTAATATGTGTTAGCCACATTTTGTTATAAAGGCATACCAGAGCAATTAGCACGCGCGAAGAAATCAAAGACTTCCGGGATGCTTTGTTTGCCGGCGTATTCGTATGAGACAGTCGCAAAACAAAGCTGCTGTGAAATCTCTGTGTTTCCCATTGTCGGAAAGCTGTTTTTCGAACGAATGTTCCGCAATGCTTTTACCATAAAGGACGGCGGCGGCGTAGAATTTAACATAAAATGAAAGCGTATCGCTTGAAGCATTTTTTGTGGCAGTAATCTTCCAGGTCCATATGTCAACCAGATGTTTTGCTTCTGATTCTGTTGTTAAGACATTGGCCTAAAGAAATTCGAGCTTTCTTCGTTGTCAAAAAAATATTGCGATTTGTTAGTGCAATAAAGTTATTAATTGACCATACAAGAATGGTTGGTTGTACGGAACGTACAGCTTAGCATGTGATTCTATTTCACGTCCTAATTGCTTCAAGTTTTCTAGAAATGCCGGGTTCCGATTGGAGTGAAGCCATGTTTGCTGTTTATGGGAGATGAATTTCAAAGTGATCCCGTTTTTGTTCGCATGAAGAGCTTGCTGATCGGTGAGCGTACACGCTTTCCGTTATCGCTTCCCTGTTACATCCTGTGCCTTAATTGATAACTACATGCATTTAGTTGAAGAATATTGGTCATAGAGATTTGCATACAATTTCGTCACGTTGTTCGTTTCTTTATGTTCGAACCTGAAAACATAGCACATATCTTTACTTCTTTTATTCTTATGAAGCTCATTTGTCAGTCCTTATTGTCGCGGTAACTTATTTTCTGAGAATTCCGTCAACATTGTTTCGTTTGTTCTCCGTGAAAATAGTGTTAATAATATTATCTTCAGACTTCTTTCGCGGCCCTGTGATTACAAAGTTGAGATTGCAAGGCATTGAATATGCACTCATGTTCACGGCAGCTGATGGGAAGGTTTTGGTTCGTGCATACTCGTAAGTGAATCCTGTTACTTTCGGTTTGAATGCTTAAGGATGACACTGATTAGAATTCATCTGAAGAAATCGAATACGGCAGTTCCTCACGTTCAGTTGGAGGCTGCCGGACCGTCTATGGACTTGATTGTCCGCCGTAATAAGATTGCCTCTGATAGCCTTTACAAAACTGCGTGCAGAGTACCCAGTGCAGTTAAGGTTAGTTGGAGGACGCTATTTTGTTTCTCCTCCAAGTTTTCGGCGAACATTCTTCTATCACATTTGAATATGCAAATTATTTTAGCCCAAAAAAGTGAAGAATACCGAGCAGGATGTCTTTGGAACCACGCATGGTCGAATTCATGTTAAACAGCAGTCTCTCGATGCCCTAAGTCTTAGTAAAATTAAGGGCTTGAAAGCCCGTGTCAAACAGAAAAAAACCTGATACAGTACCGCATCGCTCTACCTTTTCTTGAAGCAGAAATAAATGCTGTAACGAATTGGTTCTTACTGCTCCTATATTAACTGTAATAATGTTCAGTTTTTAAGTTCGTCCAGTTTTACGAGTTCGGGAAGCCTCGTTGCCTTCTTATGTCGCTATACTCATACTTACACGCTACTTATTCTTTTTCTCAAACCAAGTTCTAATGGGACCTCCATGTTAGTGATTTATGTGAAAGCAGGCTATGTCTTCATAGAAATGCTTTAGGTGGCTAAAAATTTTTTTGTTAGAGTAGGAGGTACTTCGACGCTTTTAGCACGTTAAGTATCTTTCTCTGTTCCCGTATTTCATTGCCATCAATTGCCAACAGATGACGAGACAGCAGGTTCGACAGTATCAAGTAAAGCTGGATTAGTGAAAATGAGTATTGAATGATACAGACTGCTGTTAACAGACAACTAATGGGTTTCATTCTACAGCTGCTTAGTTACTAAAATTATTCGTTACCGTACATTCCTTAGTAACTGTGCGGGAGGGTGTCCACACCTGCGGCAACGTGGGGTGCTTTGTCGAGAAATCCACTATATGCGTAGAAAGATAAAAAGGGCTTTCCACATACGATAAAACCCCACTGTCAGTCGTGACAAAGGTGCTGAGGTGAGTGAAGCCTTGACTTGACAAGTGATATATAATCCGTCGACATGTTGCGTCCTATGCCAAGTTCTTAACCGATAATCTGCCGGGCGACCCAAAGTACAGTCGTTTCTGTTCACCAGAGGACATGGGATCAGAAGGAAACCAGAAAGGACGAAGAAAGGGAAAGTAATAATAGTGAAGGGGGATGTTCCGCTTCATTTATGAGACGGAGAATATCTTCATAAACCATGATTTCCCAACGAAATTTTTGGAAGTCCCTTAAAATGCTGGACACTTTTTCGGTTTAAATTTCCAACTTCCTTTTTAAGGTAGTCCTTTTCCCACCTGGGTCTTGCCGGTTGTGCGGTTGAGAAATCCAAGCTCCTTTCCGGCAAGCATGCGGCCATCCTGTTGTGCCCTTACCTAAACCTAAGGTAAAATATAAGCCTTATGTTTACGCTTAGGCGGGACAGAACATGATATGAACATGTTTGCACTATGACAGTGGGACGCATAACCGACAAGACGTTTCCATCCTTTAAACTGCTTAACCATGTGTCGTTGTGCCGCAGTCTGCTTCTCTCTAAAGAAAACGCTGATAGGTGGAATGCAGTTTATTCTGGAACTAGCTGCACTACTAGAAATTTAAGCATTCGATAAGTAAGGTGAAAAGAGGTACTTCCCTTTACGAAATCCTTTACATTGAATAGAGTACTTGATTATACTTATTCCTGTAATACATAACTGTTAGGAACTTCACCAGTTCTTCGAACGAAAAAGCGGCATTCCTAAAAGTAAAAGTAATATGGACAGGTTGGTGCAGTATAATTATTTTATACAACCACGCATGACTGAAACTGTACGAACTGTTTAGGGCAAACTACAGCACTGTCAGACAATAAAACATGTTATAAATTTCTTATGACGCTGTTGGGGCCAACGAGTACTTGGCCTTCCCTGTCTTCTGAAAATACTAACGCATAAGTCACTTTATATAAGTCATAAGGCATACTTTTTTGTCTGCTCGTTGCTTCAAGACGTGACTTCTAACCTTCCCGAAGACTGTGAATGACAACGCAAAAACCATGCCAACAAGCATTACTACGAAAACACCACCAACATTCTGCAAGCCTAGCTCAGCTGCTGTACCACCTTTGCCGTCATTGGCACCACATTTAGCGTCTGCCCTTCGTTTCCACCATTTTTCCTTTAACTCTGCAATCACAGTTTTCTCCTGAAGATAGAGCACCGTTTGCGATATTGTTTCACGGTATGGTGAACCTGAAATATGCAGAATAGTAACAGATGCTAAGAAGAACCATAGAAATCATTCTGCCGGTGAAATGATAGCGATACCTCTGACGCGCTATCTTACTTTCACTGGCAGGTGCCGTACCCAAATGAAAAATGGAATCTCATTTACAGCGGTACAATGGTAGTACGAAGACTCTTTGACAACTTGTCCATTTTCTGCTTAAACTTAAGCCTTTCTAGCTTATTTGAAAACGTCTAACGAAACCAAGAGGAAAATTAGAGCAGAGCAATCGTAAACGAAATGAGGTTTAGTACTGCAACGTTTTTACTCTGCGCAATTTTAAGCACTGCTATTAATAACACGTAAGTGTCGACTCTTCAATGTAAGAGTCATCATATGAATTTTCCATTTGTTTACCATTTCCCAACCAATGAAACAGTGTTTAACTATTTCTATTAATATTATCCACAAAATAAGAAAAGTTTAAAGCATGTTGCAGTTGTAAAATGATTGCTTCAGTTGGAGGAGCGCACCTTTTCTTAAGCCTATTCCGTAGCCTTTTGAGTCCAACAAACCGCCAATTTGTGTCAGGTCGCAGTCTCTTTCCACGTAGAATTCGAGCATTGATGACTCCATTAGGTATGCATAATTTCCCTGCTTTACTCTGGCTATGCCTTCGCGACTGCTGTTGACAAACACGGTTGGCTGCGATGCTTTCATGGCTGCCCACATTTTTTCGTACGTTGGGAGTTTTGAATCCTTCAGCAAAGTCAGTGATAGCCTATTTCAAGAATGAACGTATAGCTAAAGCCCTTACTTTGAAAAACTGCATCGTCGAACCCCTATTTAGGGAACCGTATTTGATCTTTGTTTGTTTAATCAGGTCCTCAGCTCCAGTGATAGTAAACTCCATACGCTCTACAGTTAAAAATGCTGCCAGGTTGGCAGTGTAACTCGATATCAAGATCAGCGTGAAGAACCACCACACACTGGCTACCATTCGGGTGCCTATTGCTCTTGGAGCAATGTCGCATCCCTGCTGCATTAAGGATCCAATAGTAAACCAAAAGCTGTTGCCTAAACTGAACTGATTCTCCAACTGGCCAGTTCCGTCTGGGTACTGCGGTTGAAACTCAGATGGGCTCATTCGAGCTACTAACCAAAGCATTAGACTGACAGCAACATATCCTGCGCCCATGTACATCCATACATCAAGTGATAACGGTGCCAGGAAGCTAAGTAAACTGGGAGAACTTCGCTTTGGCTTTTTGTAGAGAATGCTGATTCCCAAATGCATAAACGGTACGGAGAAGTCAATTACTTCACTTCGAGCGTAGCTAATGGTCAATGATGTAACAGCAATGTCTGCCTCCTAAAGTTATGCAATCAAATACACTACGAATGAGCACGTGCATGGAAGATTTCTAGAGCACACTTAAATGTAACAACTTGAAAATCTTTCAAAAATTCCACAGTTTACCCCGCGTATGAGTTCTCCGATCATTCCACTCCAACGTCCAGAAGCGTCCGGAGTACCATAAGATTTGTCCTTTACTTCATGAATTGTATAGTTGAATTTGTTTACTTCCGCTATTCTTTCTAGCAAATCAACGCAGAATCCTTCGTAACGATCGTTTCCGCTGAGCCTTTCCACTGACTTCTTGTACATAATGAAAGGTTCTTCCTAACACGTTTTTTAAAATTAGTAACGCAAAAACAAAGCACGCTATCATAGCATGCTTGAAGATTTAAATGAGGCATATTCATCTCAACGCACTCTTATTTCTATTAAGCAAGAATCCATACATAATAACAACAAAGTGCAACCTGCAATGAATGATGCAGTATTGCACAAAGGAGTTACGAAGGTGGAGGAACTCCCCACTGCGATGACGACAGAGCTAGAGCGTTCCGAAAGCCCTGAATTGAGAACCTGCCGTGCTCTAAATTTTTTCCTAACAACTGCTCATCCATCCGTTCGAAAAGTATTTGTTTCACTTCGTTGCAGATACACACTAACGACTAACGCGAAAAGTCGTTCCCACAGAACAGAAAGAAAGCAAATCTTGAAAGGAGTGAACGTAATAGTATAGTTTAAGAAGTTGAAAAACAGCAACGTAAGTAAAGTACGAACGCCATACTCACCATATAGGCTGTAACTCTTAGTTCTTTGTGTTTCAGGCTCTCTGGTATCAATTTGGCAGCTGAATAAGACTTTAGTACGCGTATGCCTTGGTATTCGTCCCAGTAGGCTTGCTGAATTTAAAATGAATTATTTCACTCATGTTCAAATAGTGCGAGGCTGTGACTTAGGTAGGCTGTAGTTGTAGTAACCGAACGGGGGTTACTGAGCTAAAAGAGTCTACAACAATTAAAACGTTAAAAGCTAAACCGACTATAACCGGCGCGATAGCGGTGGTAAACACACAAGTAAACACGATCTCGCTAGACCTAGAACTACCTATGGAGAGAGCGGGATGCAGGTAGCAGGTTGCGTCAGTCAGTACTGGGCCCAAGGCATACGACAGTAGTATCTGCGAACAAACCGTCCTAGCTCGCGTTTCCAGCTGACGAACGTGTGCATTCAAAGAAAAATTCAACTTGATGCAAATTATTTATTATGCTTAAGATAAATGGCTGAATAATATACATGTCGCACGGATCAGCTTTGCTTCGTCCCCTTTTACACTCTGTTCGAAAATTATTACTTAGTTTCACGTACCAGAGCATTCGGGACTACTCAGCCTTGCTTTCAGTGAGGAGAGCGTGAAACGAATACTAAACGTTTGAAAAAGGCAGACGTCAAATTAATCAGGAATAAGCCATGCAAAATTTTGTTAATACGTATAGGAAAGATCATTAACTACAGACGCATTGAAATACGCCTTTTGAACAATGAAAGAATTCAGACGTGTTACCCAGTATGGGTTCGCTCGCATGCAGGGCTACTTCCGGCGGGGAAGAGGGGGCGAGCAAAGACCCGTGAATAGTATAAACAAAACTTCAGTTGACATTACTTAGCTAAAAGTTAGTCATGCATGCGCAGCACCTTATTTTTCAATATTTATGCACGTACGTCGTTTCAGGTAATTGCATCTCTCACCTTTACATAGCCGCTGAGTGTCAGTTCCATGATTGCAACGGTAAAATTAAATCGCTTACCATACCCATTGAACTGAATGTGACCAGTGGATCCTTCAAAAGCTGTCTAAACTATTTGGAAGTTTGCAGGATCCTTTTCGTCAAAAAGTATACCGCTTTAATAAAATTCATGAGCGTTGTTCCATCACGCCATACCGTACTATTGCGGCAATCAATTGCTTCAGGTGATAGGGAATCCTTCAGTACAAGTGCAGTCTTGGCTATCACTTTAACAGCGTCATAAATGACGGCTAAGTACGTCTTGAATAGTTAATAGTTGCCTCCTACTCTGTACGATGAATAACTCACCGGTACTGCACTCCCTCGATACGCGTGTGAACTGCTGTTGGAAACTTTGTAATTCTTCAGCTTTGCCATCATTCGCTTTGTGATTGGCGCTTCATCGTCCACAAGTCGCAAGGTCGTTATATTGCAGCCATGCAAACGGTATGGCATCAGGTCAACAGTATAAGCATCCTCAAGAAATAAATGAATTTACTGCAAACGTCCAACAATGCTTCCAGTACTAAGTTAGTAAAGATGTAGTGATAGTAAGGCGTAAGCATATTCATTTCCACGGCCTGAAGAAAGGTTTTAAGCTAAGTCTTAAATGAAAGGCTTCATCTCACATCGTCCAGCAAAAGAATCATCGTTTCCATATCGGCTTGCACAACGATATTGTACTCCTTCTGAAGTTCCTTTAAATGCTTTAGTTGCGGTTTGAACTGCTTATTCGCATTCAAACGGTGTGCTGTAAAAATGGCTTCGTTGTTGTTGTTTGCCATGTTCAGGAGCTCTTGCAACTGCACTAAGCCTGAAAGACAGAACGCACTGAGCAGCTATCATATTTATCATTGCAATACATTGAATTCGGCATTAGTTTGGTTAGTATAGTATTAGTGTAATACTATCCGTCTTTTAAAACTATGCATAAAACAGATGCATTTGTCATCAAGCGCATATGAACACTGTACGCCTTGTGAAAAAGAAGAAGATCGGATAGGCAATCTGCGAACCACAAGAAGGCCGTCGAACCGATTTGAAATTGACGCAAACAGAAATGAACTTAGAATACCGCAAACCGAATGCTGAAGTAATGAAATTACGAATAAATACATTTTGGAGCGCAACAGTCATTGTCATTTTCAGGTGCACTACGTTTGCCTTGGTAGAAGATGCGATTTTACCATTATGCCATGACCCCCATTTCTGAAAGCGTCAATTGTGATGATGTGTCTGTCTATTTATCAATAGTTTCAGCAGCCACATTTCGTGTATTTCGTTTCGCATAAAAATCAGAAAGAATGAGCATTCAGTACAAGGTAAAGTAAAAATGTCAAATAAGCAATTACCTGAATCGTCCTGGAAAAATATAACTCCTGATCTCCAATTGGCTTTCTGAGCGAAACTGGCCACCACGGAACCAATAGCTCTTGGCGGTGGATACAGATTAATCGAATTGAGAAATGGCTTTGAAGAATAATCAAAGCTGGTCATCAAAAATGGAACATCCCGACTTTCGCAAAGCGATCGCACATTTTCAGACGCGCTTCCTTTCACTGCAGTAAGAAAAGCGACCATCTTTGTTAACAAGAGGCTGCACGCTGCGGATTAAAGCAATGACCATTATGGACGAACTGTGCAGCCTACTTACTTTTCTCGATGAGATCAACAATGTCATCGTCATCGTTCATGCTCAACACGTGGGATTTGAAGGAAGTGGTGCTGCCGGAGTGCTCATTAACTGCCAAATGAAACGCTATGCGACCAGCAACATCGCTTCTGTCAAACAAGCCACCAAGCCAAAAGATTTTTGCCTCTTTGGTATGAACGGTCGAAACAATTGATAAAGCAAGTATGAATAACATAGCTCAGCACAAGTCAACTGCAAAGAATAGCAAACGTACTGTCATCACACTTTTCGCAGCGAGAAACTCAAGAATACTTAACTCGTCTATACACGGACGTTTTGTTCGCTTCTTCACCCGGCTTTCACCTCCAAAATGAAAACCAGCTTAGCCGAATATCTTAGAAGCTGAAGCGACCACGTGAGACGTCAATCAAACGTTGACACCTTTTGACAGAGTGAATTAAAATTTTAATCTCACGGCAGCTGCCGCTTTTATCAGTTAGAGATATAGTGAAAAGTAATGATATTCATCCGACTTGGTTGCCACAACTCTACGCCCATTTCGTTGTAAGCTGTGAGCGTTCGTCGTTTGGGATATAGAATTTCAGCGCAAAGTATATGCAAGCGTGAGCACTTAATGTTGGAATGAAAGCAAAAGTACAAAATAGATGTTAATCCAGAAGAGGCCAAGTTTGCCACTGATCAACAATTTTCCTTGCTTTGCATAACGAAGGTTATCTTTCCTACAAAAGAGTTATTTTCTATTAATATTTTTACTTTTCTAGCCTCCTGGTCAACATATGGAAGTTGTTCAGATACCTGAAATTTGAGCGCAGTGAATGGTATCTTTTCTTTGTTTGTAAACTATCATGATTGTTCGAAGAACTTCAGGGATTTAAGCTCATTAACGAGAAATTATTAACTTAGCATTTATGCACTCTTACGTCAGCCTATTCAGCTACGTCAAGTAATGCATGTATCCTGAATGATCGGATTATTTGTCGTAGCAATCTCTTCTTACTAATGAAATAGCATGTGAAGGCGGATTTCATTTCTGATCATTACTTGTATCGCTCACGTTCAGCGAACTGACAATTGTTTGCAACGAAATTCAATCCATGAGAAATGCAAGCAAAAGCCGCTGAAAGGTGAGCGATATGGATGATGATGTGCACAATCTAATTTCAGTGCAATTTAAACTCTTGAACACCTTCAGGTCGGCTTACTTGTTTAGAAACAAGTGCTTCTAGATTAACCGCTGAAGCAGGCTAGTAATATAAAGGATTAGTAACAGACCTGGTGGGATACTGGCAGCAGGCTTACTTCTTCATTTTTAACAAAGAAAACGAGTTTCCAAACAAAATTACACAGTTGACAAAGAGTGCAAAAATTCATTCACCATTTCCCTGCTTAAAGACACACAGGAAACTTTTGAGGTATTGATCTTACTTGTTTTGAGAGAACGCTAGGCAGTAGCCCGTAGTAAGTTCAGGAGACTACAACGTAATGAGACTTATTCGATGAGAACTGCATTCGTAATTTCAAGTACGGAACTATATATTAACAACGTCAGCATAAGATCAAGCTGCGTGTTGTTTTATAATGATGCGCAACTAATTCTAGAGTCCTCAGCATGAAGTGACTATCGAAAACAACATTGATGGTATGAAGGCCGAATCACTTCGACTATTCGAAGCATTCGCAGGGCCGGCAGTCTTCTGCAATGGAAAACAGCTGAAATAGCTAAGAAACCAACGGAAAATTATTCATGTCTCAAACATGAAATGATGGATTTTCTTGCAATTTGACTTCTATCAAGTCGGACAAGTTAGATAGGCCGTTTGTTTGTTTCAAGAAATGAACGCCGCCGTAGAAAGCAGACAGACGGATTATTTATTGACGCTGAGACGAAATTCAGTATTCACAGAAAGGGAAGTACTAGCCCGTGACTGCTATCTATCACAAGTGGGCACTGCGTTACTTTAAACTTCTCATAATCCTTTTGTTTTGATATTGTATTTAACCTGTGTGCGCCCAGGTACCTGCCCGGCTTTGCACGTTGTATTGGGTTGTTTCATAAGTTCGTTCCGTTTTCTTTAGAAGTAAACGTTTTTTGTACGTAGTTGCACTCATGCCAAGCAGTATATATCATTCAATACCTCTCGACGTTATCTGCAAGCTAGTACAGTTAAATTTTAATACTGCGCTCTTGAGAGCTTTCAGCTTAACTGGAAAGATGGAGTGTCAGGTCGACAAAAAGGAGCATCTCCGACACGTGCTGCTTTTCCTGTCTAACGGAGGATTAAGTGCTCTCGCAGCGGCTGGAAAGATCCAGGCGGTTTTCGAGGAAGAGGCTATCAGCGATCGAGTAGTAGCTAGAAAGTGGTTCTCCCGCTTTAGGGAGGGAAACTTCGATCTGAGTGACAGTGTGAGGTCAGGGAGGCCAAGCGATTTTGATGAAGAGAAACTGAACGCCCTAGTCCACGAAAATCCACGACAGTCGACACGCGAACTGGCTGAGAAGATCGGCTGCAGTCATGTGACTGTGAGTCGACATTTGCTATCTATGGGAAAGGTACGGAAAATGGGATTATGGGTGCCACATCAGCTGAGTCGAGATGACAAAATTCGGCGTGTTTCTGCCGTAGGTTCTCTTCTCGCTCGATACCGTCAAGCCGTGGCCCAACGTCGCCCGTTCTTCAACCAGATCATCACAGGTGACGAGAAGTGGTGCCTGTACGTCAACATGAAACAAAGGAAGGAGTGGCTGAGCCCTGGTAAGGATCCAACCCCACGAGCGAAGCCTAAATTGCACGAACGAAAGATTATGCCGTCCGTCTGGTGGGATTGTGAGGGTGTTATAGATTTCGAATTGCTTCCAAAGAACCAGACTATCACCGCCACAATTTATG
>KN538379.1:118113-131381 GCA_000797535.1 Trichuris suis
GTTTGTATTTTCGATGGAAAAAATTAAATTAAAGCAGTCGAAAAAAGCGGAACGAACTTATGAAACAACCCAATACTTAAAACGACTAAGCTAACTTTTTGTGAAGGAATGCTCAGCTCAACGAGTGCCACGATGGAGGACAATTCTGCCAGACCTTTAGGAATATCCACGAGATGGGAAAATTCGCATGGAACTTCAAAAGCTCGAAACAGCAAAGGAGACGGAGGACGAAGACAGAACAGCATTACCAACGCCTCTGCTTTGGCGCTTAGGATTCATGTGAAACCGGAATAGCCGAAGGAAAAACTGCAGGGCGCACAGGTAGCTTTCCTGGTATTAACAAGTCTGACAACAGTAACTCTTTGCACACTGAAAATCTGACAAGATACTTGCGCAAATGATAAGCACCTGATCGTGTAGCTTCAGAATGTCTGAAATCGCTGCCAATATTCCAAGCATGAAAAAACGTGAAAATGGTAAAAGACGAATTCCAGAATTGTAATACGTTGAAGTTTCCAAAAGGGAGAGCAGTTTTTCCTCATCGATCACAAGTGCAGACGAATTTTCTGTCCTGTACGAAACTATTCACCAGGCTAGTTCGGTCTATTCCATAGGATATGCGCGTGAACTCCATTTAACTTATACACGAACATATTTTTCACCCATTACAACGTGCAACTGCTCACTGTCATCGTCGCATCAGTAAGCGATATGTTCACACTGAGTAACGCATATTCTGGCCAGTACATATACACCATTCACGAACATTACGTGTAGGTATTGCGAAGGACATCAGCTACGCAGTGCTTGCTTCTCTTCTGTTGTCCCAAGCCCATAGATACCTTTATACCTGAGAAGATGCTACACAGCAAGTTGCACAAAGACGCAGAGCAGCGTAAATGCTTGATGCGTACTAGCAAAGTCAGATGCACCGCAAGGTGCAAAAGTAGCTATCAACCACGAAGGTCGAATGTCCACAAGACCACATCTTTGCACTAGGCAGCAAACTGGTATGCCACACTACTAACGCCACCGAGTCATGAATAGCTCTGTATCTAAAAGGAAGTAGGGCGTTAAACTGCGGAGGAGAAAAAATATTACTCATTGGGATAGCCAGTTTAGGCGTGGAAGTCATACATGGGCAAAGCATAAGGCGTTTCTTCAACTTCTGGTTTGCCCACTTCAGTACTAGAAGAGAAAGCACACGAAAATGCCAAATAACTACTTAAAGATGTTGAAGAAGTAGATAGGCAATACATGACGAGTTCATGCCAAAGGAAGGAGTACTACACCCAAACAAACGACAGTGTAACCTTACATGAGGATAGAACCAAATAGTCAACTAAGACTTACGCTACCGTATTAAAATATTTGTATTAATAATAAAGACGCGCATAAACAATGTCCGTGCATTTTACTACATTAAGCGGCTCTTTGAAAAGTCAATTGATCAAAGCCTGTCGACTGTAACGGAAAAAGGAGTAAAAGATAAAATCATGAGCTTACTTAACGTTGCTATTAATGCATTCAGTGAAATTATTCCACTCAACCCGTAACGTTTCGTCTGCTGAAACGAACTCACCAAACTGACTTATGATTCACAATGCTTGCACCCGAACAAAGTGTTGAATGGCTTAGAAGCAGAGTTAATATGAAGATTCTATAAAGGGCCAGTGAAATGTGAAAACGTATATTAGAACATCAACGAAACTGTGATGTCCCAATGAAATTACACAATAACCTTCGAATATACAGAGCCCAGTTGTATATCTGCATATCTGATGTATTAAGAACATCGTTAAATGCCCACCTGTGACAACAGATTGCCATAACGATGCAACTGCAATTCATGACGCACTAAGTACTTTTAAAAATACGCGCTTCGCTAGTCCTGTCATTTCATTACAAAGAACAATAGTTTAATCATAATATAATCGAAATGAAGAACTCGAAATTCATTGAGATGCTCCATCAATATGTACAGCGGCAGCAGGCCATGTTTCATTCAACTCATTCTAGACACTGCTCAGTCACCGCCAGCTCAAATCTGAACGTTCCAGTATGAGCACGTCTATCCTGACAGTTCAACGAAACAGTACACCGTATTGTCATCACCAGTGAAGCTGCGGTTTCAATTCGGCATGGACACTAAGTCGCTTGATGAATTCATAAGCTGTTACGAAAAAGAACGAAGAAATTGAGGTCGATAGTATTCGTGTCGAAAGGCCTTTATTAAATATGCGCCATCGTTCCAACGACCACAGCATGACTAACGTCTCTGCCATACTTGTCCGGCGAACCTGAAATTAGAACGAAGGGAAAAAAGATGCAGCTGGAGGTCTCAATGTGATGATGACCAAATGCTAATATAAAAAAGGAAAACAAGGGCCATGAAGGACATCACGGCGTTGTGTTGTCCGTTTCAATGAGATAAACACACATAATAACACAGACTCGGAGCTTTCGGGACCACCACGTCCAGAATACACGAATTGGCAGATCTACAAATTGAGCACTCAAGATTATGGAAAAAACGTTCGCCGCTCTGCCTCTCCATGTTTGTTAGTCCAACGTTAAAGCATACAATGTCATGGCAGCTGTTTTCTGTTTTCGCGGCACACAGCTTTTCGCACAGTCGTGCCAAAGGAGACGAGTCAGCATGACTTTGCAGATTTGTAGAAGGGCTCTTCGCCCATTTTTGTTCATGGAACTCTAATGCAGTGTAATAGTCCTGAGCGCGCTTAAGATCGATTTACCAGCTACGTTGACCTTTCCAAACGCCAAGTAATGGACTTCAACCACTCTGTTATGAACATTATAAGCTTACCTTGGAATGCCCATTACCTTTCTTTTAACACTTAAAAACCGTAGTGAGGCAATTGACAACTTAAAATATTGATAAAAATACCGTTTACCATGACTTCAGTTTCTTCTATGAAATTAAAATAAGAAAAGCAAGAAAAGATGATGAGCATAAGTCTGTTTACCTGTATGTTCGCTCGGTAGAGGTCAAGAGAATTTGTGAGGACGGAACTGGATGCAGCGGCAGCAGGCGCAGCAACGCTATTCACTGCCAGAATCGGAAAGTCATCTTTGAATACGCTGACAAGAAAACCTGAAACGCGCAGTTGCGAACAAACAGTATCACCCTTAAGGTAAGGTCAGGACAAAATAATCATCCAAAGGAAAAACAACGAGCTTACCAGTGTACAGTTGATAAAGAGACCAGAATAGAGCACTGCTTGGAGCATAGCACAAAAGAGACGCGAAATAGCCTCGATAGAAACCTTTCAAGAATCCATCCCTCTGATATATCTCACGGCAGACAAGTACAGAAAGGGGAACACCCGGATTTCTTTTTAAGCACAATTTCAAGTTCAAAGGATCCAACTCGGCAGAAGTTGCGCCTGCTCCTAGAACTTTGTTGAATCGACCAGAGACAGCGCGACTATCCTTGCGGTAAACCATTATATGTTGTGATACAACATCCAAAGGGACGAAAATCAGCTGACCGAATGCAGAGGCACAACCACCTCCAATAAACGCTCTGAAAAGACAAGGTTAAATTCGGCTACAATGCACAAGACTGTTCGGCTAAAATGCCGTGAAAGGAGGTGAGCTGCTGCAAGAAAAAGCGTAAAATAAAAACGAACTTACGATAAGAAAAGCAGATGTGTATTTCTTCATTTTACGGTATTTATACGTATATCTTTACTTTTAAAGGAAAGCACGTGGAATAAAGTTGAACTCTGTTTTTGGCAAACAACTCATATTCCGATGGACAATAGGCTACTTGGGAAGTAATACATTTTAAAAAATAGGATTAAAAACAATATTTACAAAAATGCATACCGAACATGCGAACTAGTGACACCTTGATCGGCAAGCAAACCTCTGATTTTTTCATACGACAAGATGTAGCTTACACCGGAGAGAATTTGAAATGAATTGATCCAGAAGCCACGATACAACGATGCGATACCTTCTTGAGAAATGATGCGGCGAAAGGACGAGAGCGTGCCGCTATACGTGCCATTAAAAGAGTCAACTTGAATGCGCGTTTTGATAACAGTCATCGGATAAACAAAAGATCGAATGAGCAATGACGAAACTGTATTCAGCCAAAGAAATTTTGGCATGTTCATCATCTGCCACTCGATGACTTGATAGTCGCCGGTTTCGAAAACCGTGGACAGATCAAGCGAACCCATTGCAGCTTCTCTACTGCAGAATTGTGAGGAAGCCAACTTGCCGAAACGTCGGGCGCAAAGCTAACTAAAGGGTCAGTCTGTTCATGCCACAGAACAACCATCGAAGTTATCCAAACAGCCTCTATGCGCCAGTACGATGTTAAACGATAGTAGTGTGCAGGTACAAATTGAGAGTACCTTCAGTCGTTAAATAGCATGAAAATTTGACTAGCAAAACAGAATACATCTTGCGAACCTTAGCAAGCAAACATATATTAATTACGGTGCGTATTACCAGCCTAAACAGCTGACTAATTTTGCGAATTCTGCTGCGAGGTTCTCGTGCATTCTTATTTGTAAACCAAAGCTATGAAGCGAGAAATAATCATTGGTCGTTTTATCACTAACATACATCTAAACTGGTAAGCTATCAGGAGGCGCCCATAAGATAAAGCACAGTTAAGATTATGAAAAGTTGGTGTCTCTAGTTTCATCCGTACTGACAGAACCTACGCCCTGCGGCAATTTATGTTTGTTAAAATTGCAGTCGATCTACGTGAAGAAAATTTTAACTTAAGTCTATAATCCTACTACCTGAGAACTAATATTGCAAAGGAATAGCGATACCTTCTTTAAAGCTGGAAGTGAAGCCGCGGAGCTGCGAAGACTATGTGCTTCCCCGTTGCATCACATGCAAACGTCCGTTTTATTAGTTATTCTTTTGAAATTAATTTTCTGATAAGGATTACGCCATGGAATTTGAGCAGTTCTGTACGACTGCGCATATGCCGATTAAACCAGGACTATGAAAACATTGCTTAGGATTATGCTGGAACTGTTCAGATCACGAAGTATCCCATTGCAGCTTGATACGCAAAGTTTTCTACGAACGTTAGTGCTACAGAGTTCGTACTGCTTTCGTGAAACAGCCCAAAAGATCTCTTAAAGAACAAAGGTTAGCATCTGGAAGTGATCTTCTTCTATAATTTGTTATTCTAGAAATTGATTCACAATTTTCCAGTTGCCTACATTGGGATATGGAATTGTACATGTTAGTTGGTCACTGGACTGCTGTGCTAACGGTTTATTTTTACACAAGGTGCAATTACTCCGAAAGAAGTAGCTTGGTATTACTGTTTCAATCTCAAACTGGGCAGTTACGCTTTAACAAGATTCTTTTGCCGAAATATGTGAAATCTTCCATCTTAACTTCAAAATAACTCCTTCCAGCACGTTAAGTTTGTTTATTATCTGTGAAAATGCGGAAGCGCTTAGAAGTAAGCTTGCAAAGCCGCAGTGATGACGTAATTTCAACTCATTCGCCCACGAAAGTTTTTGGAAAGGGAAGGATACTGCATTGGCAAATTTAAATTTTCTCTTCGTTACTAGTCATAACTGTGCTGCCTCTGCCAAATTGATTGCGCTTACTCAAACCTTACCTGAAAATCAGTTTTTATGTAAGTTTCATCACATCACATCACTATCGTTCGGTAGTTTATTTCGCTGCGCTCTGCTTCAGTCTCGGCGGGCTGGTAGTGCTTTTGCACCGATCGCTCAGCGTGTTCCGCAATGTGTGCTCTAAAACGGTTAATGGCTGAGTATAAGCGTAAGTCGTACGGGTTTCTGTCGCTCGCTGTATCACGTTCTATGTTTCTAGAGCTAATGAAAAGTCCACCGGAAGGCATTGTAGCAGGCCCCGTCAACGAAGACAATTTCTTCGAATGGGATTGCTACATTGTGTAGGATTAAGTTTTCTTCTTGTTACCCTCGTTACGCGTGTCTACGTCATTGCTCCGCCAGTTTTCACAAGCTTCGCCTTAGCCAGCCTTCATAGATGACTCATTCTTAGTTACTTTAATCCATCTTCACATAGAGAGAGAACGTGCTTTTCCGTGTTTTCAAACAATTCCTTCCGATTTCGTTCAATGAGGTTGCTTGACGCCGACGCTCAACTGGGGGGTGCTAGACTTGCGAATAGCGGAGATTTATTGTTGGATTGATCTATTTTTAATGGTGACACTGTGTTACTTTAGTGGTTAGCTTTTTTGGATAGAAGTAAGTGAATCTTTCTTTTCCTTCTAGTGGTCCGACGGACACGTACTACGAAAATGGAATATTTTGCGCGAGGATGCACTTTCCGCAAGATTATCCGCTTAATCCGCCCAAGCTGACTTTTACCAGTGAAATGTTTCATCCGAACATTTATCCGGACGGTCAAGTTTGCATTAGTATACTTCATGCCCCAGGGGACGATCCGACTGGCTATGAATCAGCGGCCGAGCGCTGGTCGCCCGTACAGAGTGTCGAGAAAATATTGCTGTCGGTGATAAGCATGCTAGCCGGTAAGGGAATTACCGCCTATCTAATACGCGCTTTACCGTTGGCCTTTCCTTCTTTACTTCAGAGCCGAACGTTGAAAGTGCAGCAAACCTAGCGGCTGCGAAATTGTGGAGAGACGACCGAGCCCAGTATGAAAAGCAGGTGAAGCGCACGGTAAAGATCAGCTTGAAGGAATTAAATCGAGAGTGAAGTTTCGAATTGATCGAATGGAATTGCCATTTCAGTGGACTGTTTTCTAGCGCTATCATTTACTCACTCGCTGGTTGGGGTTTGGCGTTATTTCACTAAAATTATTTGGCTTGTTTGCTTTTCAAACTTTTATAACTATTAATCGATCCATAATCCAGCTGTCTTTTTCAGTACAACAGTACGGGGAAATAAACGAATTACAGTCCCTTCGCTTGCGATTGACTTAATCGTCGACCATGTGCCAACGTTGGTCAAAACTGCCTCATCTTCCCTTGATTGACCCTTTTGTATTGCCAGTTTAGCGTTTGGAGCATTTACTTCAAACGAATTACTCGTTCCCATTGCAATTGCCACGAATAAATTTTGTTTATCTCTGTCATCTTGTGGGCAGCATTAAACCCGCAAACTGCTGCTTCAAAATGAAAATTCAGTTTCGAGAAGTAAGGCAAAGTCGGTAGTTTCGGTATGGGCGCGCATCTTGGTCAGTGGGAGTAATGCATTCTTCGAAAAGTTCGTTTTAATTCAACTCAACTCATTCGACACGATGAAACCTAAAGATTGGATGTCTGGTAACGGGGTGATGAGTTTTCACTTTGATCTTTCCCCATGGCGGCTTTCTCCCGTTCTTTGTAAGTGTATTTGTAAAAGACCAAAACAAACGCCCTGCCAACGAATGGATGAGCAAGTTGTTAGGGAAATCACAGTAAACAGTGTACGTAGCTTCGGGACATTGTCTTTCCGTCGTCAACGTGATGTAGTAGCATTGCTACATAGGAGCTCCTTGTCCCGTCTTCAGCGATACTGTTATCGCTGTTGTTGTCGGAAGAAGCCATACCGAAGTTCAACATGAATGCTTTTGGACCCGTTGAGAAGCATCGAATTTTCAAGATCACTTCTGAATATGTACAATTATACACTGCTTGCAGTAAATGCTTGTTCCTCTTGTTTGCCTTGCTTTTTGTGCATTGTTGCTTAATTGTTTACTTGTATTTGACTGTTCGTTATTCTTTGAACTACGGCCCTCGGGTCCTTTCTATCCTGCACTAATCTCCAGAAGTCTGGCTTAGCTCATGTTGGTCACCTCCATGACACCATCTATCCG
This sequence comes from Trichuris suis, assembly GCA_000797535.1. Taxonomy (NCBI): domain Eukaryota; kingdom Metazoa; phylum Nematoda; class Enoplea; order Trichinellida; family Trichuridae; genus Trichuris; species Trichuris suis. The sequence goes on from KN538379.1 coordinate 125,935, forward strand.
TCTGAATCTCTGCCAGCGCTTTTTCTTTTGCCTTCTACCTTTCCCAGTACCAGGGCCTTTTCCATGTCTTATCATTATATGGTTACAGTATCGAAGCTTTAGCGTCAGCCTTAGATCTTCCAATGAGTGCTGTCTAAGGGACTCTTCTCCAGCACCGCAGTTTAAAAGCGTCAACTCTAAGGCGCTCAGCTCTCCTTAAGCCCAACTACCGGGGGAAACGTAGCTTTAACCATACAGACTATTGTCGTGAAGCTAATGTCTCCCCTGTTTAGTATGACTCCCAAATTCGTCACGGCTTTCCTTCCAAGTTGTCGCCTTTCAATTTTGTGGCTGCAGTCACCATCTGCAATGACCTTTGAGCCCATAAATATGAACTATTATATTGCTTGTAGTTCACCTCCATTTATTTTCCTGGTTGCTAACCGGGCCGGTTGCCAAGGTCTTCTTGCTCTTTTTGATGTTTATGGTTCGAGCCAACTTTTGCACTGCCATGTGTAGCCCTCATGAAGAGGCGTCTCAGTTACCCTTCACTTTCAGTGATCAAGGTGCTGTCACCCGCGTACCCGAGATTGTTGAAAGCCCTTCCGCGATTTTAATTCTAACTTCTGATTCCTCCATTCTGGCATTTCTCTTGACGTATTCAGCATGTAAGTTGAATAAGTAAGGTGACACTGTACAGCTGTGCCGTACTCCTTCCAACTAGAAAGGAATCCGTTGTTCCATGCATAATTCTGACGGCTACTTCTTGACGTGCCTACAGGTTCCTTAGGAGAGAGGTAAGATGGCCTGGAACTCCCGTCTGCTTGAGGACTTCCTACATTTTACTGTGATCTACGTCAGCGTTTCCAAAGGGGTGATTTGAGCCCACCGAGAGAGGGCGCTGTAGTGCCCGGGACTGTCGCAGTTTGCAGAAGGGGAAGAAGGTCTCTATTCCATCGGGAACTGATGAAACGGTGGTTTGCTCTAGAGGAAGGCTCAAGCGGGAGCTTGCTATTTACTACCCCTATGCACAGGATGAGCTGAAAGGGCAGACGAATTTTAATGCGGCGCCAATACGTCAGTCGTACTTTTTGCATTTAGAAAACCTCACCTCGACGTGGTGAACTGCATGCGCTGGTACTTAGTTTGACTATGGAAATCTGCGAGTTATCGTTGATCGATCGTTTATCCTGAGCTATCAGACGAACGTTTTTTCTGCAATACAGTACTGCTTCGCCGACAGGCAATCGTGCTTGAATAGTTGCATAAATCGCGTTTGGCAGGCAGTGAGGCCTTGCTCCTGGTGTACGTTCAATGAATTCAATTCAAGGAATTTACAGTTACGAGGTAACAATCTCGCTATAATTTCAACAAAAGCTGTCATACGCTCATTTATTAAGAAGTTGGTAATGTTCAAGTGTAATCTGGAACGTGGCCAATTGAGGCTGTTTCCAAAGCTTCTTGAGATTAACGGAAACGTAAACATTCATGCCGAAGACATCGAAGTATACTATGACCACTTGAAGATGTCGCATAAAGAGCTCATTGAGCGTTTCGAAGATGTCCTCAGCATAAGTCAGTGTTAAGTCTAGAACTAGATCTACTGCGGTACTAGTAAACAAGTCCTTGAGGTCAAAACTAGCCGCACTGTCACCTATCTCTGCGATAACCTTCAAGTTTCAGTGGAAATGTCGCTAATTCCTGAGATCGGAATATCTCTCGTACTTGTCAATGGTCAAAGTACAGTTTCAAGAGGGACGAGTCCAGTTTGGATGCAATCCTATTGATGCTACGGATGACCAATCTTCAGGGAACCTATGGTTTGTGAATTTGAGGCAAACAATAAATTTCTGAGCTCTTTATTAATACATCGTCGTTAAGCTGAAAAAGCTTGCTGTTTTCAGACGCACACATTCTTCGATCTCTTCAGCAAATATGGCCAGCAACTGGAGATAGGTTAGGCTGGTCCGTTCAGTCGAGTTTCTGAGGATAGGTTTGTAAGAATCGCTGGCTAGTATGCCATTCACTTTATCTATTAAGCCTACCAGAAAGTTTTAGGACACTAAGGCAGTTTGTTTTCTTATATCCTGTTTTTCTTTGCTTGTTTGAGTTGTTGTGCCATGTGTTCTGTATCAGTGTGTAGGTCGCGTTCCGCGCTATCGAATAGTGCCATCGTTTAGACTGCGGCTTACTATGTTCCTGAGTTAGCAGAGTAGAAGCGTGAGCATGGACGAGAAACTGAGACCTGCAGTTTTGCGTTACCACTTCAAATCTCGGCGGTCTGTAAAGGAAGCGGTCTCTAACATCAGTGCAGCGTTTAGTCCAGGCAGTGTCTTCAAATCGACAGCGGGATATTGGTTCAAGAAATTCACGAGTGGTTGCGACAGCTTGGAAAATTCGCCACGGACCAGTCGGCCTTCAAACTTCGACGGCCAAGCGTTGAAAGAGCTAGTGGACTCAGACTCGACCTAAATCCAAAATGAGATGGCGATCAAGCTTGGCGTTAGCCAGCAGTCAATAAGTACTCATTTGAAGCCGCTGGGCAAGGTAAAGGGATTGGATAAGTGGGACCCCTACGAACCAAGCGAGAAGCAGATGTTCAAAGGACTTGAGGTCTGTTCTTCTTCGTTGCTTCAGAACGATGCGGATCCATTTCTTCATCGCATTGTCACTGTAGATGAAAAGCTGGTTTTATATGGACTCAAATGAGCAACGGAGGAAGTTTCCTAAGCCGCCTTTGCACATGCGAAAGAGCAATGCTAATTTTTTGGTTCCATATTGCCACTGTTCATTTCAAATTTCTCAATGCTGGACAATTGTTCATAACCGTAGCGACTCTGAAATAGCGAAAATGCTAATAGACGAGCAGAGGAAAGTTATGATAAAGATGTTAGAAAAGCTGCATGGAGAACCTCTATTCGCGTGTTAGTTTAGGTGACAGGTGAATCGCTGAAAGCCCTGGAGAAATCCAGTTTTATGCCTGAACAGGAAATAGTGAACGCTTATATGCTACAAAAAAATACCCTAATCAGACGAAAAGCCAGAATATATTAAACTGATTTCCATAGTTAGATGGCATGTTCAAAAGATTGCCATAAAAGGCATGTCTTAGGAGCTGGCTTGTAAAAATCCTGTACCATCGACTTATCATAGTTGCAGCGTGCTGCCATCATCATCATCATCATCATCATCATCATCATCATCATCATCATCATCATCATCATCATCATCATCATCATCAGCACCTGATTCTACTAATTTGTATTGATAAACTTCAGTTCCTCACTTTTGAAGCTCACTTATGATGCACTTAATGTCTTCTTATTCTTTGCTAATTGACCTTGTAAGGTTCTAGTGGAAATTCCAAAGTTAGGATGACCGATTAGCTGCGGCTATACTTTAAGTGCTAATCATATCACCGCTAATCCGGGAATTTGCTTGTCACAACCATGCCATATTAGCGAAGTGTAACTTTGTCTTGTATCCTCTCTAGCTTTTTACTCTTTCAAAGTTCGGAGGTATTTATATTTTTCATCGGTGCCTGCACATAGTTTTCCACAAGACTCGTTAATGCTCCTTTGATCACCAATGCTTTGCTTACCTCCGTCCTCTGTTAGGTACCTTCCACTCTAGTGCTTAGGTCCAGAAATGCAATTGATTTTGGATTTGGAACAACATCGACTCCTTTAGCGAGCAATGTGTTCGCTAAGTCATTTAGCGGCTCCCCATTGAGGTTAAAGATAAACACCTTTGGCGATGGGTTCCATCTACAAGAATTCGTGAAAGTCAAATTTTGCACAAATAGCGTCAGTAAACTTTTTGTCCAGCACCCTCGGCTTGGACTTGCTACATCCCATGTCCGAAAATGAAGGAAGCGATGTTCATATATTTCATTGAACAAAGATTGCAAGATGATAGTGGGTGAAATTTGGTAGAATTCGATTCGCCGAACCGAGTGCTCTGAAGCTACGGCCCCTTGGTCAATTAACACATAAACTGACGGAACAACCAATCGTCTACCATTTTACACGCGGTGTTGCGTCCTACATTGGATCCTATCAGCTAATATTCCGGCGCCTCACCAACTTGGCAGGTACTGCTACGTTCGTTTATGGAAAAGAAAAGAGACAGAAAGAAAATGTTCAATCTTGAAATCCCCTACAAGTAACGAACAGTTTTCGTAAAGCACAATAAAGTTCTATGCGGATCAGATCATAGTGTTAATGGATGCTATGCTAATTAAGCTATCGGCAGTTTATGCAATGGATGATCAGATGAAGACTATTGATAGTAGCGGCGCTGTAAGCAGGTCTGCTATACAGAGCTTTCATTGGTTGACGCAGTTCTGTTATCGTGATTAAAAGGGAATGGTTACCAAAAGCCGAAAGTACAACAAGCTATGAAGAGTTTCGAAACGTTTTGTTACCAACAGAACAGTACGTACTAATTCCGCTTTCGTACTTGATCATCAATTGCCTGTCTTTTGTACTTTAATACGGATGCTAAAGCGTCAGTGGAATTAAATCGTCTCACTATTGTAAATTCAAGAAGTAGTTAAAAACAAAACTCTTCGCAACAGGGCGTATATTTTTATTTAGATATGCATCCTCTTTTTTTAACAACAGAGAATAAGCCTTCAAGCAAAGAATTAAAATAAAAGGACGGGAGAATGATAAAGTGTAGCACAGTAAGAATGGAAGTCATTTGCTTTGTATCAAGACCATATTACGTGTTATCTCTTAGCCGCGCCACCACTATACTATAAGTTTGCTGACCATCCTGTTCTGTCCTTAACTAAGCCCAATAAGGCCTACGTTTTGGATTAGGCTTAGATAAGGGCAGAACAAGAATTAACTGTTAGCATTAAAATCAGGTGGGATAGAATGGGCGAAGTCTTTATAAGAACTCTTGCAAATTCGCTTCTGCGTTTTCCGCCGACATAAAGCCTACTTAGACAATGTGTTATAAGGAATTCTTTTTGCCAGTGTTCTTCACATTGCGCCTGTTGGACAAGCTTCCATTTTGCATGGAAGGTCAAATTCGTCACAGGCATCTGGCCCCGGAAAGTAACAGCGATTTAGCAATTTTGTTTTAAACGGTATTTTCGATTGTTTTTAGAGACGGTCAGGCCCACACTAAGCGATCCCACGCAACGCTCTGCACGTCGTAAAAATTACTGCAGTTGTAATTGGATTTGCAGGTACCTTATTTTTGTCTTACATATACACCATAACCTCGATTAACCGAACCTCGATTAACCGAACTCTCGATTAACCGAAATCGAGGAGGAGAACAATAGGGCTACAGTACAAGGAAGTGATAATCACGTCAGACCATTCATTTTTCTGTCTAATAAACGAAGTCCCAGCTTATCTTGCTCAGGAGGGCCAAAAAAGCTTATGGGTGATGCGAAAAACGTGCGGGTGATCCGCGGTATCCCTGTAGTCTGTTTTGCTTGAAAAATGCCG
>KN538379.1:152980-189566 GCA_000797535.1 Trichuris suis
GAACAAGAGCAGTTCCGAAACGTACGGTTAGTCGTTGTTCTGTATTTTTCTCTGACAATTTGCTCATCCATTCGTTGGTAGGGCAGTTTGAAGTTTATTTACAGACACACAGCAAAAAAACGGGCCAAAGCCGTGAATCCAAGATCAATTATGAAAATACCAAAGCCCGTTACAAGACATCCCGTCTTCCGAAATATTATTAATATTTTTTTGCAAGCAAACACGGCTTTTTATTCCCGTTCAACGACGACAATGATAGACAATGATAGAGGCTATCGAAGCTTTCGGAACTCAACTGGTTCCGTCGTCAGCGATAAGGCACAGGCCTAGTGGCCTATGCCTTATCGCTGACGACGGAACCAGTCGAGTTCCGAAAGCTTCGATAGCCTCTATCATTGTCGTCGTTGAACGGGAATAAAAAGCCGTGTTTGCTTGCAAAGAAACTGGGACCCGTTATGAAGCGTTCCATCTTCAAGTACGTATTATTAATATTAATATTAAATTCAATATTCTTTTCGTTCCCCTGATGAGCATTCTTGAAACACTTAGCGCAGATGTGAATTCTGCGAAATGTTCTACGTCCGTTAAGAAGTGCGAAGCCTTTTCTTCACAGTGTTTAAACGGGTTACTGCCGTCGTTTAATTTTTGCGTAATTGCTCTACTTCTTCCGTTTGTACGTATTTGTCAACAAATTTTCAGGGTTATCTCAATGCGGCTATAGCATTGCACATGAGCAGTTCTTTGACACAGTGAAGGTGACCGGACTTGATGCTGCTAGCATTGAGCAACTGCAGGCAAAGTGTATTTCCAAGAGGATCAACCTCCGTTACTTCCCCACTGAACCGGCCGTATGTTTTGTCGAATTAGCTGCTTAGCTTTTGAGAACTTTATGGTAATTAGGTTGCAATGTCAATGGACGAGACAGTGGAGGATGACGATGTCAGCGTGCTAATGGAAATCTTCGGTACCTCAGTTCCTGTATACTTTGTTTATTCTCCATTTTAAATAAGCACTTAATGAATTTCGGTTTCAGCCGACAAAGTCACGCTACCTATTGAAAGATCAGTTCCAACGTAAGAGTGACTTCCTGAAACAACCAGTTTTTAATTCGTAAGTTCAGTGCTGTTTATGTAAATACACTCGTTGTTATTCAGATAGGCGCCGTGAGTTTGATTTGTGCTTTATTATTGACTTCTAAGATTGAAAACCTGCCTGCTCTTTCAGTAGAACGAAAGCTGGTTCTAGCCAACTGTCTTTAATTTTCCAAAAGTTTGCCAACGTTTTTGCTATTGTTATTTATTCCCAAATCATACTGTAGTGAAGTTCGTGATGCTCAAGTGGGCAGCAGCCAACGTTTGCCTAACTTTTTCTTGTGAGCTCTGTTGCTACTTGATTGTTTTTGTTGTTTCATCTTTTGTCATGGCAAGTCACCCGTTAAACAGAAACGTTTTATTAACATTTTAAAAATTCTGGACTTTGTAATCTCACGTGATGTGTCATCTGTATATAATGTACCCTGCTAAGCGCCTACAAGTTGACAGTGAATGTTTTAAAGTGATAAGTTTGTCACTATTTCTTTTCAAGGAGGCAGTTGGTCTGCATCAAATGTTCAAGTTTTGTAAGCGTAATTTTCAGGACAGACAACGTCTCAACTTTGCGGCATCATTTTGTAAATATTGATGAGAGTGTGGGACAGCGATAGGTGAATAGCTGGTGGCGTACCCATATTTAGCTTTGTGCACTATCCCAGGGCACTGATTCGGATTGCCTATGTTTTGCCATCCTTACGTACCTTCGGAGCAAAGTATTCTATTAATAGCAGCGCCTATTAATAGAATACTTTATTTTGAGCCTTGGACTTTGTATATCCAATTTTAGAGGAGACACTTTTATGAAGCTGCTGCAATTGATCGGTGATTTTAGTTTTCACTCGGAGCAAATGTTCATGCGCTACGTGAAGCAATTGCAAGGTAAAGATGTGTCGCTGGTCGACTCAGCTATTCCCTTGGTAAACCTTTTGGTTAGGCGTCAGACAATTTTGAGGCATGCTTATGCAGGGTTCATGCACCATGAAGTTAAACAGTGCCATTCAGTTGACGGTATGTTGATGTATAAAGCATGCAATGCACGTATCCGTATGTATATCGGTGTTTCATGGACAGCCGTGCTCTTGGCCGGAATTTTCTAACATTCACCCATACGTGCCGCTGGACCAAGTTGACGGATATTGCAGACTGTTCGCTGACCTTAACTCATGGTTCTGCGAAGTGACCGGGTTCAACCAGTTCTCCTTTCAGCCCAATAGGTGAGTCGAATGTGCAGTTGCAATATTTCTTTCAAAACTGTTTCAATAGTGGGGCGCAAGGCGAATATACGGGACTTCTGTGTGTTAAAACTTATCTTTGCTCAAAGGGGGAACAAGATCGAACTGTGAGCTTCACTTATGCTAAGGGAAACAGAATAAGTGATTAAATGATTTCAGATTTGCCTCATACCAGATTCAGCCCACGGTACCAACCCTGCAAGCTGTCGTATGGCGGGTTTCACTGCTGTGAATGTAGCGACGGATCGTGATGGGAACATTGATTGGCACGACTTACGCAGCAAGGTTGCATAAAGTTACTTTCAGATTGAATGAGCTGTTATTCATGGCACAGGTTGAACAAAACGGCAAACAGCTCGGTTGTATGATGATAACATACCCATCAACTTTTGGGTTATTCGATGAGCGCATCGTTGATATTTGTGATTTGATACATTCTTGTGGAGGTCAGGTCTACTTGGATGGAGCGAATATGAATGCTCAAGTTGGCCTTTGCCGACCCGGTGATTATGGCTTTGACGTTGCTCACTTGAATTTGCACAAAACGTTTTGTATTCCCCACGGCGGTGGCGGACCAGGAATGGGTCCTATTGGAGTGTAAATGTCCTTATTAGCAGTCTTAAAGTCTACGCAACTTTTATCCTTAGAAAAGAACACCTTATTCCGTTTCTTCCATCACATCCGCTAGTGGGAAATGCGGTGCACACGTTGACGTCCTGCGGAACCGTCAGTGCATGCCATTGGGGTTCTGCGAGTATTCTTCCCATACCGTGGATATACATCGCTTCGATGGGCGCAAAGGGTTTACGCACTGCTTCTCAGGTGGCAATACTGAATGCAAACTACATGTCAGCCAGATTGCGTGACCATTACCGTATTCTTTACCGTGGTTCCAAAGGTTTCGATTAATAGAAGATCAAAGTTCGTCCTGATGTTTGTTTCTGATTTGAAGGTTTTGTTGCTCACGAATTCTTGCTTGATTGCCGTGAATTCAAGAAAACCGCAGGCATTGAAGTGGTCGATATAGCCAAACGTCTCATGGATTACGGGTGAGAAAAAAGATGATTCAGCCATTTAACTGTAGAAACAAGATCTTGCTGCCGTAGGTTCCACGCACCAACTGTTTCTTTTCCCGTAAGTGGATGCTTGATGATTGAACCTACTGAATCTGAGGACAAGCAAGAGCTTGATCGAATGTGCGAAGCTCTGATTAATATTAGAAAGGAGATCGCTTCAATTGAAACTGGCGAGCATGATCGAGCAAACAATGTTTTAAAAGTAGGATTGTGATTGTTATATTTCAAAGAAAGTGCATTATTTTCTAGATGGCACCCCATACAATTAAAATTGTCTGTGGTGACAAGTGGGACCGTCCTTACCTAAGAAGTTTGGCCAGCTATCCTGCGGTATTTTTCGCACAAGTTTCTTATTGTTTTTATCTTTTAACATTCGATTTAATTTTCAAGGAATGGTCGCGTAGGAAAGTGTGGCCTGCTGTTAGTAGAATTGACGAACCTTACGGTGATACAAACCTTGTTTGCACATTGTCTGCTAATGCAGAATGATCAACTTAATTTTAAAAATGCGAACCTGCTTAGGCTGATGGAGTCGCCTGGGCTTGCTGCCAGTGTAAGGTAGAAGTGTTAGAAATGATTGTTTGCCCATTTGGGTATTACGATGTTAATTGTTCAGATGACGTTAGGGTAAATGGGTTAGCCTCTTACCTGCATTTATTATACTGAGTGAGGAATAAAATTATCTGCCTGCTTGTTTTTATGATATTTCAACTGAAATATCTTATGTGCTATATCCGTGATTGCGTGTGAATGATTTTCATGATGGAACCAAAGTCATGTTTGTTGGGTAACTGCACAATTACAGGAAACTTTCGCCAGTTTATTTTCTAGGAAACAGCGTAAAAGTGTTTTCGAACCTCCCTGTCCTTCTGTCAGCGTTTTAATAGGTTCGCTCCTCATTCCTATGGGCAAAATAATTCAATTTTCTTCAAGCGTGGATTAGTACTTGCTTACCGGAAGGCTTATCCTATGTAGATTGTGTTAACAGTTGATGCACGGTGCTGAAAAGGCTAATAGACTTACTATCATGTGCTATTATCTGAAAGATCTCGTTTCAGTCTGCTATTAAAGATGATCAATCTTGTCTAGTCTGGAAAAACGTATTTGTTTCTATTAGTGCTTCTATTGATTGAATAACAGCTTCACCAAGCATAGCTGATTTTATTCCCTGAGTGATGGATATTTACTTTTCGAAACCCCTAACCACTCAGCCTGAAGGATATTGTGCTATTAGTTTCAGTTGTGTATGTTTGAACGTATAATCCTAGGACAGTATGCTGGTTGTGTAATATTGATAGTTTCATCAGGGTGACAGCTTCCATTGGCGCTCTCAGTTTAGCTATCGTTTTCTTTTGACTGCAAGAAGTTTTTAAAGTATAAGCAAGTTGGACAAGTCGTATTTGTTTTTCGAAACCATATGCGCGGGTTTAGTTATATTGTCACAGTAATCCCTCATTATCTACGATATTGGTTTCAATAGGTTTCGTCGATAAGAAATTCTACGTATAATAAAATCCCCTAAATAAATCCACAATAGTCTGGATGTAGACTGCGCATTTCAGCTTGTATTCTTTAAATTATCTTTAGCTTACTTATAATACCTATTACTATGTATGTGCTACGTAAATAGTTATTACACTATTTTGCGTAAGGAATAATGCCAAGAAAATAGGTCTGCACGTGCTCAGTGTAGACTGGGGTATCCCGGGCCTGACTAGTTTAGGCAGGACAGCAACATAGTAAGGTTTAGTCTTAATGCTTATGGATTGGTTTGTTTTAATGATCCGAGCTAAATACATAGAATGTAAGGTAGTACATAACAAGTATAGTAAATACAGTTGTCTAGAAATATATCGTTGACATTGCACACAGGATGAATAGGTATACAGACAGAAAAAAGAATCCTCTCGCAGGTCGCGATAAGATCGCTGCTGCTCATGCCAGCTAGAACGCGAACGTGTAGGAGTCATGCAGCGGCGATGCGTTGCATTGGCCACTAAAAAGCGTGTCATTGTTTTCCCGCGATTGCATCGAGTTAAATCCGCGGAAAAAGGCCTCCGCATTACGGACTTTCGTTAAGCACTGTTTTACCACTGTCAGAGAGAATGCGCTGTGGGTTCATTGTGATGTGGCATACTTTGCCCGCGCTAGGCGATATGAGGGTAATGATTGGTTCGTACGATTGTTTCTTTGGTTTTAGGCTCAATTTCCTGCTATCTATTGGTTGATAAGTGTGTTTTCATCCTGTTGAAAATGATTTCATATTCAAGAGCCAATGAGTTGAATAATTGATGCTCATTAACGATCCTGGGAAAGTTTTGTCTTTCCTGACGACTGGAAGCGTCGTAACAGTTTACTGTCCGCATCGTTCGTTACTACGCATTTCCTGTCTTCAGCAGAAATGAAAAACCAAATAGCGAAAAATAGGCTTACGTAGACGTTGAGGACACACTTTTATGACGGGTCCAGTCGTCAGGAAAGACAAGGTCCACTGACTGCTCAGAAATAGTCCACCTGTGAAGAAGCGACTTAAGTGAAATCTTCAGGTTACGCAAAGGCCACACTTCATATGGAAATAATATTGTACGGTTAAGCGAAGCTCAGTAAGCTTTGACATGTGTAGCAGAAAACCCTGAGACAGTCGTTTTCCATTTCCATTAAGAATTCTTTTATGCAGTTGAAAATTGAGCTTCTAAAAATAGAACGTCTGTGAAGTCTCCTCATACCGAGTAAAATAAGTCGAATTTTATCAAGTAGAAATTTCGCGGCTGTTTTACGCAAATGGAAAAGAGAAAGAGTATTGCAAAGTGAGAATTAATCCCAAGTATGAGCGTTAAGCTAACGGTCACTTAATTGACATGTACTTACGTATAGCTCTGTTCGTACTTTACGAGGTTTTTCTTTTTAAATGGCTATTCCTAACAAACGGGAAAATGCCGTTAAGTATGAGTGCAGCTCTGCGGAGTCCGAGTAGCCTCATCTTCTGTATTTTTGTTGCTACTAATACATTAAAGGATTTGCCCTGATTTCAAATAAAATAACAGTTCATTTATGCGAAACAGTAATGTCTCCAATTACAGAAAGCATTTGCAAAGCCAAGTAAACTAGCAAACGTTTGTTAGTACCTGTTCTGCTTATTGGTGTAAAATCTGTATGTAATTGAAGTTGGCACCTTATTTAAACTGTTCTTTGCGTATGCAGGTGATTTGCGTATGCCAGGTTTTGATCTAGCTGAGCCGGAATGGTCCCGTTGAGACTGCTTTTAAGTGAGAAATATGAATATTTAAAGCTCGCTTTAAAACTGCTTTTAGTGAGTGCTCTTTCTTCCGAATCATTATTATTTTCGCTCCACGTGAGCGTCATGTTGAGAAACTCTGATGATCCTTCCAATTTCCTTGGTGGGCTACTCGCCAAGAGTTACGCCTACATGGAATTGGACGAATCTGAATTGATGGAGTTGGTCGAATCAGTACTCACGATTTTAAGGAAAGAGGCAAGTCTCCTGGAAGTTGATGCACCGATTCTGGTGTGTGGCGATACGCACGGCCAATTTTTCGATTTAATTCGCCTGTTCGAACGAGGTGGTTGGCCACCAGACAAGCGTTATTTATTTCTTGGAGACTACGTTGATCGTGGTCGCCAGGGAATTGAGGTGATAGTGCTGATGTTTCTTTTCAAGAGCTTGTTTCCTAACGACTTTTACATTTTACGTGGAAACCACGAATGCCATGCAGTTAATCGGGTTTATGGATTTTATCAGGAGTGCGAAGAACGATATAGTTCAGCAGCCTATCTAAAAATTCAAGAAGCCTTTGCTTATCTTCCTATTGCTGGTCTGGTGTCAGGTAGAATATTTTGTCTGCATGGTGGCTTGTCTCCCAACCTTACGGACATGGATCAGGTTAGGTCGATACGCCGTCCGTTGAGCATTGTGCACGAGACCTTTGTTTCTGACTTACTATGGTCAGATCCCAATAGGGAGAAGAATGGTTGGGGTACGAGTAAACGGGGCATTGGTCATACTTTCGGCCCCGACGTCGTGCACGAATTCTGCCGCAAGCTCGACATTGATCTGATCATTCGGGCTCACCAAGTGGTCGATTATGGCTTTGAGTTTTTTGCTGGTGATAAACTGCTAACAGTATTCAGCGCTCCGAATTATTGTGGGGTATTTTCAAATGCCGCAGGCATTGTGCATGTGGATAAAAACTTGAAATGTCGTATATTGCAGCTTACTCCAACTCATCTTAATGATACTTTTAACCCATAAGTAAATGTGAAGTGTCTGTAAGCGGTACCTATTAAATAATTGAAGTAGTAGACCATGCTGGTTGTATGAGTAAACTTGAAGTTTCTTCCGTGCATTAAGATTACCTGCGCAATAGTGTTGGATGCAAACAGTTTGCGAGTACGGTGGTCACCTTTTTCGTCAAGAACCTCACTTTCAGACACGTTTCCATAACTAGCTTTCACAAATGCAATTTTAACTTAGTGACAATTATGCATTACACTGTGTATATATATGTTGCATCAGTCATTTGAAAGATTATTTTTGCCCAAATATAAAGTGAAAAGTTAGCAGAAAAGGCGTTTTATCGGCTGTCGCGATCTTCTAATTCAACCACGGTCGTAACTTCTGGAGTTCTTACTAGTTTGCGACACCCTACGTATTGTAAAAGCTGTGCATCGCATGGACGCTTGAGAAAGATTTAAAAAATTCTCTTAATGTCTAAATCATTTTATTGCTTTGCAAAGACCGAAAGTACAGGTACGACTTTCGAATACCACACCTTGCCAATGGAGTTCCAGAGTTTTGTGTTGTTATCTTTTGCCGTTTATGCTTCATATCGTTAGTCAAATGCGAAGCGGACTTTGAAAAGTATCATTATCAAGTTTAAAATTCTTTGGACATTGTTTATAAACGAGAAGGTAAATAAGGCTGGCAAACAGAATGCGTCACATTGCAAGCAGTGCAAGCATCCTCGGCAGTTTCTGCTGTTCAATTTCAGGCGCCGCTTAGTTTGCCGTAGGGCGATAAGCAGTAATCAACCGTTTGTGCTTTTCAAACTTAAAACAAGAGCAAACTTCGAAGGTCGTAAATTGAAATTCTTATCTAAATGTTGTCCGACTGCATATCGCGACATAAGGTAATGTTCAGTTTGGTCAGTCGACCATTGTCAGTGTTAGTCAAAAGCAGTTTTCCATTCGGCGCTAATGAAGAGTCACTTGGCATCTTTTGTTTTGTTTCTGTTCTTGTGCCTACATCAAGGTTAGTTATTTCCATTCGTTTAACCATTTTTATGTTGCTTTGTTGCAGAGGTGTACTGCAAAACTCATGGTGACGCCTGCTTCGCTGAATGTTCCGGTAAGATTGTAACTGCAAATCGAGCTGTGTTCAATAGGGATGGTCCGCGTGTAAGAAAACCCAAAATGCGGCGATTATTGAACTTAACAAAATTGTTGTTGTTCTGGGCTTGCACGTCATTTTTTGGAAGTTGCAACGAGTAATGTATGTCTAGAAAAGTTTAGACGTTTATTGGAAGTTGGGCTTCTACTGTTAACAGAAGTGAAGTTGGATGCTGTTGCGCCTTGCTAAAAACATTTATGCAGAAGACAATATCTTAACCAAAAGGATAAATCTCTGTATCTAAGGAAAGCTGCAGTTGTGGCTTTAATCCGTTATCTTCCTTTTCAACTACGATACTGTTACTGAGTGAAAATGTTACCGGATTTGCAACAACAAATTTATGAGTTACAGTCTTGCGATTAGCAATGCTCAGCAAAGTGCCACTCGATAAGATGGACGGCCTTGTGCCACACTCAAAGTGGAATAAGGGTTTTATCATAATGAGCGCTGTGCGAATAGCACTAACAGCAGTTGCATTAGTTTTTGTAGTAAAAGGTGCAGCTAGTAAAATGGGTGAATATTATTAGGCAAGCAACTGTGTTTGTTTGCTGTCCTAAGCAGTTCTTAGAAGTAGGTACCCTCAAGAAAGATTATATATATATATATATATATATATATATTCTTACATCCGCAGTGCTATTGCCGCAAATAGGATGGCCTTTAGGAAGCGATAAGGCATAAACTGCCAAGGTAAAGGTACCGTGCAACGGGATAGGCCGACGCTTTGTTAGATGCACCTATCAAAGTTTGCTCTTAATCTGTCCCAGTATAGGTCATGAATGCGTGATCAGTTGCCAGATGAGCGTAACGTAAAACATGCTCTCAAATTTTTTTTCTTCATAAATTTCCTGTGCATTGCTCCTGAATATATCACATTGTAATTCACTGCGTTTTACTGTTCGATATACTGCACGTGATCCTTTGGCGGAACAGTCTATTGCAATGTGATTGGGTGCTGAGCTCCCATGTAAACTTGTTTGCACCATTTTTCACAGCCACGTTCATGCATTTCCCTTTGCCTGACAGAATAGTTGCCCTGCTCTTTTATCAGTTAAAGCAAATAGGCAACTTTTTAACGGCATTAAAAATGTCGCCTTAAGTGTTAACACCAACTCTTCAGTTTTGCTAAACCTTAGCTGCGTTACGATAAGTACAATGTTCGTTGATAAGCTTAGCAAAATCAAACAAACTTACTGTAGGAAAAAATGATAAGTTCCATTTTGATCGTGGATACCGTTATGCTTACGACTGGCATCTGAAGACGAAAGTTGCTTATAATGGAACTGATAGAAGTCCAGAAGTTCTCACGTACAACCTGAACGGGAAAGTCCACTTGTATGCTATGGCACCGTGTGAATTTACGATGAAGGTTAGACATAGCTTTTTATTATAAGCGTATGACTCATTAACTGGAGATGCCTGTGCTTCGCAGATAATCAGTGCCGAACAGACTGGAGGGGGAACTGCCCAGTTGGACCTTGAAGTGCTGGAGAAGTATACCACTCAATTTTCTTTCGACAACGGAGCTATTCGCAGCATTTGTCCTGATCCTGTGGAGCCAATCTGGTCAGTAAACATTAAGAGAGGAATACTCTCCGCATTTCAAAACCTCTATGAAGAGACTGCGTTGGAGAGCGAGGTGGAAGAGGTTCGCTTTTCGTTTTTGCGCTTTTTCTTCAAGTACAAAGGAATTTATTTTCCTTAGGCTGATGTCAGCGGTTTGTGCCCCACATCATACAGGGGAAAAGCTTCTGGCAGCGATCTCTTAGTGACGAAAACAAAATATCTCAATTCTTGTCGAAATAGAGGTCATGGCTCGTTTGGAAGAATGGTTCCATATAAGTCTCGTTCGGTGTGATGCACCAATGCAAAATTTTCAAAGTTAGCTCAAGTGCTTTCAGAACTATCAAAATGTACCGCTGTTCAGTGGACAACAAAGATGTACGCAGGAAATAAGAAACAAAATTTTGCACAGGGCTTCCTGCGAAGAGTCAAACACTTTTGCTCCTGCGTACACTGATGCCAGGGGTGGTCTATTTGTTTATGCGGAGATGGAACTGTCCTATCGTGATTCCGCAGCCGAGACAGTGCCAGCAGGTAGAGGCTCTTTTGTCCTTGTGTACTATCTATAGTAGTTTGCTTTAATTTATAGAACAGAGGAACCATCAACCCTTGTATTTTGACTACTCTGATCAAGAAAGAGAAATGTCGTCCGATGCCGTATCCAAGATGGAAGCCTTGTTGCCAAAGTTTTGCGCTGCCTCTTCGGAGGTTGTTCGGGACACGCCTGACTTGTTCAGCGAATTAGTCCATTGCCTAACACGAGTTACTCGGACAGATATAGAAGCAGTTTGGAATAGAGTGGAAAAACAGCACGAATGCGATGCTCAGTTGAATTACATTGCCGACGGGCTTTCTGCGTGCGGTTCACCTTCCTGCGTAAGCTTCATCATAGATCACTTGTCGCAACGTCAACAAACAGAGGATCAGAAGAAGAGGTGGCTAGATTCGCTGATTTTCATAGATAACCCCACTTTGGATGTTATATCCAGCCTTACACCATTAATTAAAAAATCAGAGAAAGAAGGTAGTTTTCTTTCTTTGTTTACTTTCGTGACTTCGAAATTTGGCAGAACTTTTCCGACTGTCAAACGTTATACACAAATACTGTGCTCATGACAGTCACTGCGCTAGCCACCGTGAAATTATTCAGGCTCTCGACGCTTTAAGCGGCCACCTCACTCACGGATGCAATCCACGCTCACCCGAAGATTTTGACAAGGTTTGTCATATTTTCGTTGCAAGAAAGGAACGTTAAATGAAAAGCTTTAGATGCTCTTCGCTCTCCGTGCCGCAGGAAACATTGATGTCCCCTCAACTGGTCTTCAAAATCAGCTGAAGTGTCTTAGCGATAAAACTGCAGCTGATGAATTGCGACTGGCCGCTGTACAGTCTGTTCGTCGTCTTCCTTGCCATCCATCGGCGGTTAGTGATTTACAGTTTGACTTAGTAATATCTACAGATGCCATTATTGGATATATCTTTTCTTTCATTGTATATTTCCCGCAGGTATTCCCATTATGAAGAAAAGTTTATCTTGTCCGGGATCTGAATTGATCCATTGTAAGCGTTATGTGCGTATGCATACGTGTACGCACGCATTTATATATTCATACTATCGGAAATGGTGTATCACTTTAAACGCGTAAGATTTCGTAACCGGTACATAAATTTTCATGTTTCTTTACAGAAACAAACGGTTTATTCAACTCCCAGGTAAGGGGCGTAGCTTTCGGGATTAAATTTACATAGACGCTGACTGCGCTGCAAGTTTGATTCCGAAAGCTACGCTCGTTAGTTTGGAGTCAATCTCGTTGTTTCCGTAAGCAATCATGAAAAAGGCTGTATCCGCATACTAATATACAAAAACGTACATATGGGAAATGAAGTTTCCATTTTTTAACTCAGAAGAGGTCTGTACATATTTATACAATTTCAAACGGCTCTGAAAAGGTGTGTTCATGTTACGACCAATGAAAGTAAGTTCGTTTTGCTTTTAACGAGGCTTCAGTTAAGTAGTCATCAAACCAGCGCAAAATTCTGTTGTACAAGTTGGGCTGCATTTATTTGAAGTAATCCTTTTCAGGATTTAAGAAGTTAACATAAAATAAACGTTTATACAACATGAAGCAACATATGATAACGACGTAGTGCCTATCAGTGCGTAATTTGAGAGGCGTAAGCCTACCTTGAGGCTCTGAAAGCAGCATAGTCTTTGAAAGAGGCAAATGTGCACATCTGCTGACTACATGAAGGTTCTCAAATCTTCATATCAAACGGTGCATCTAATTTTCAAGAAAGAATTTCAGCGATGGCGCTATGGCGCATTGTTTTAATGTTTATGCTTTGTTTCAGAACACCCATTTGTTTGCCTTGTTGAATGATCAAAGCGAATCTGTAGAGATAAGAATAAGTGCATTCATGGTCTTAATGAAATGTCCAACCGACAGCATGGTCGATCGTATACTTGCTCTTCTTAAGACTGAAACGAGCATGCAAGGTAAAATTTAAAGGTATTTAAATGCCAGTTCTTCATCTCAAATATGTTTTTAGTTGCTTCGTTCATATGGTCGTATTTGAATTCAATCATTAAGGGAAACTCGCCATCGCAGGAACATTTGAGGCATCTGCTCATGTTTAAGACACTGGAGCCGAAGGTGGACAGAGACGCTAGGAAGTTTTCCAAATTTTCTCAATTTTCTACCTATTCTACGCATGGTAATATGGGGCTGGATGTAGAAAAGTCGCTTATCTTTTCTCCTGACGAATATATCCCTCGCCAAGCGCTCTTGAACTTGACCATGCATATATACGGCCAATCTGTCAATTTTCTTGAAATTGGTGCACGCACTGTAGGCCTTGACAGCTTGGTTGAACATTTATTTGGACCTGATGGATACTTCACAAACCCTGAAGGACATTATTTCAAGGAACCTATCTCTGCCCATTCGAATCCGTCGATACGAACCCTAACAGACAAGGTAGGAGCCGTTTGATTGTTTAATAGCAGTTTCAAAGTTCCGTTCACAATACAGTTCCAACGACATATGAAAACGAAAGA
Organism: Trichuris suis; assembly: GCA_000797535.1. Lineage (NCBI taxonomy): Eukaryota > Metazoa > Nematoda > Enoplea > Trichinellida > Trichuridae > Trichuris > Trichuris suis. The sequence continues at coordinate 166,408 of KN538379.1, forward strand.
GAACTTTGACCTAGCAGTCTATGCTCGCATCTTCGGGGATGACGTCTTCCACTACAGTGGTAGAGAGATGGATGCTAAACATTTCGTTCGTGAATCTGCAACAATAGAGAACTTAATGCGGCAACTTGCTAAGGAGCGCCATGTATGGGTATGACTATTCAAACTATAGTCACAACATATTCTGCTTCAGTTTGAAAAGAAAAGAAATGTCGTTTTCGCTGACTGGAAGTATACAATGCCCACGGTTGGAGGCTTACCTCTTCAGTTCGATTTGAACGGCGTCGCAAGCGTTAATGTCGCGCTTACTGGCAAGCTCGATGTCAAGGATTTACTAAAAGGCAAAACTGATGTGGATATAAAGACCAACGTTAGGGGTAGTGTTGCCGCCCGCACCGCAGCTGTGGTCTCTATACTCCCTGGCAAAAGCTCTTTCGGCATGTCCATTAAGACTCGATTCTTTGCCAATAGGGCGGTCGAACTGGCAGCCCTTCTGAAAGGCGGGAAGTCCTTGCATCTAAAGTTCCTACTTCCAAAGGAAGAAATGGATCTTCTTCGCATTGAGTGAGTAACGAACATCCTCCTGCAAGGCCTTTTTATTTTTTCAAGCAATATTGTGCTTATTTGTGAGTCAAGTTTGCCACGTCGCTTTGGATGGCACTATCTTGTCCGTACGATTTGTCAGAGAATGACGCTGGCCCGCTTGCATGCTAAGTATTAATAATTTTATTTGGCTAATCGCATATCTGTATAATGCATTCATGGTGGTCTTCATTCATCCTTAAGTGCACCTGTTAATTCAATAGTGCTGAAACTTTTTGTGATCCTAGATCTGAGACATTCGTGGTAAGAGGAGATACTTGGGCACCGCTTTACCCACCGGATGCATCTGGGCATCTAACACACGCATGCTCAAATAAGGAGCTCAATGAATGGCTTGGTTTCAAAGTGTGCTACAGTCAAAGGCTCCCGGAAAAGCTTATCTCACCGCAGGCACTGCTCACCGGACCCACTCTGTTCAGGCTGAATTTGAAAAACAATGTTCACGGACAACAGGCTTATGAAATGACAGTAACGTGGAAAATGACTCCAGTAAAGATAACATCCTATATAAGAAAGAAATTGCCAGTTCTCGTTTAGGAGGAGAAAAGAGTACACGTGAAAGCTGAACACAGTGACTACACTGCGGACTTTGTTTATTATCCCAAAGGGGAGTTACTGATGGAAGTAAAATCTGACAAACGACCAATGAATCTTCGAATCAATGCGGAATATACCCATGAAAAGAAACTTGCTAATTTCACCTTTTCTGGTGATAAGGGTCAAATATTTAGTGGCCACGCCTATTTGAAGGTAAGTTATCCGCTTCATTAAATTCCTATGCTATAGCATCAGTTCGGAATGCGTTTTATTTCATATATATGATAGAAAAGCAAGTAACAACAAGATGTGCCAAGTTTTATCTTTTCAGGTGCATACTTACCTCACGGCAGCAGCGTTTATTACTGGCACCTTACAGTGAAATTGAGCTCTGCTTACGTCATAAATCCTTTTATTTAGAGAAAAGTTGCAAGTCCCTTGGAAAGTTCAGTCGAATTTGACTTATTGATCTCTGCTCATCACGAACGAAAACTTCTTTTGCATTACGACTATAACCATAAATACCCGCAGGCAGGACGTCAAACAAGAAGCTTGGGAAAGAGATATGGTGATTGGACCTTCCATGTTGTTACAAACACAGGCTGAAATATTTATTTCAGGTAGTAGAAGAAGGAGGGATAACAGCGACGAAGAAGCCTACCTGTTAAACCTGAATTTCGAGTCACCATGGCGTAACTTGCACTTAAATGGAAAGCTGAATGCTTCACCACATGTGTCGCTTATGGCACTTACTGCTGACTACCAACGGGGCACCAAAGATGACACAGCTAAACTAAAGGCTGAGTACAGACGCAGCGTCCAAGGTGAGCATGCGTTTATTGTACTGGCGTCGTCATTGGAGTTTACTAAACATCCTGAGCGGCGTACTGAATTCTCGCTCAAGGCTAGCAACATGTCCAATTCTTTGAGCGTCGAGGTAAATGATGCTCTTTTTTACATTTCGAAACTGGCGGGGTTTGTTGTCCTGTAGGCTCATTTGACTTCCGGCGAACGAACAATGTCTTTCGTTGGAAACGCGAAGAAGGATCCAGCAAATGGAATTTACTCTGCTGAGGGGAAAATAGGCGGAAACGTTCTCAGCGAGCATTTGCTCTCTGGGACATACCAGAACAAATTGCCCAACCTTTTTAAATTCGGAGCCCGAGTGCAAGGGCCAAACATTGGTGAAGCTGCGTACGACGTCAAATACACTAAGAAGAATGAAAGGTTAACTCGCGTGGAAATAGAATCCAAAGCACAGTACGGCAAGAAAACGTTGGACTTTGTTAGCACTGTATCTGAGATCGAACCGAAAATTTACGACGTCGCAGCGGAATTAAAGTCACCGGAAAGGAACTACATAATGGTAAGTTGCTGGGAAATAAAAACTTCGTTCTTGTGCAATAATGGTAAAGTAATTGCTGCGCATGAAATAGTAATTATGATGCAACAATGAGGCACTTGTATGCAAATTTCCATGTTTCGAACTGCGCAACATACAGAAACGTTTGTTCGGTAGAAGTTTGTTAGATCAATGTTTATGTTGGCAGACTCGATGTCAACTTGGATATTTATGCGTACTGAAGGGCAAGAGCTATTTTCTTGCGCTTTCTGCCCTTACTGTCTCACCTGATCATCTCTTCATTATGGACTAGTAAATTGTCATAACATCTTCTAATGTTCCAAAGAAGTTTTGTTACGCAGCACCCGTTTAATACGCGAAAAATTCTCGGTGGTTTCAGGACTTTCGCAGTCCCATCATCAGCGTGTTTAAAGTAATTATTATTGGAATGCAAGCATGTTAAGTGGGCGCTACGTAACAAAACTTTTCTGGAACATGAAAAGGCATACAGTCGTTAAAAACGTCCCCTATTTCATCAAACACCTTTTGATACCCTATGTTGAAAATAGGGCGTCTTATAACGGGCATGCAGTTTTCCATTATAGAAGGCTGTGGCGTGCCTACCCGTTTTTTATTGATGCCTATAAACTATAAAATCACCATTATGAAAGAATTAGTTTTTCAGTGGAATACCTTACGTTTATTGGAAGTCAGAAGAAGCTTTTTAAACTCTATGCTGTTCCACGTTTTACTCTGACTAGGCTTGGATAAACATAGGAACTCTGCGTGGGGTATAATATCAGTTCAATTCAGTTTAGCTCGCCAAGTGTGATGCTCTAAGTTTTCTGCCAGTTGTTGAATGACTATCTTGATTGGCTAAATGAGGACTCTGTATTGCAGATAAAGGGGAAAGCTATGGCAAGAATTCATTCCACCAAGAAGTTCAATTGTTCTTTGAATTCTATTTTGAGAATTTTGGACCAACCGGATCTCACTTTGGTGAAATCTATTCAACGTGATGGTTTTAATATCTACATCGATTCCATCCTGTCGGATGCTGCGTCAGAACTTTACCACGGAACATTCAAAACGGCGTCAAAGGATGCTGGAGTTTATGATGGTCATTTGTCGTTCAAATCCAAAGTGGGAAAACCAATGGATCTGGTCGTAGACAGTCACTGGACTCCAACGGACAATGGACATGTCAGCATTTTGAAAATGCGCAACATGGATCATGAGATTTTCAAAACGGAACTGATTATTCCAAAAAGCTTTAAGCAAAAGTTTAACCAAATAAAGGTGAGTGTTCTCCTCAGCGCTAGCCTAATCAAGTCCGCAATAAACTACTACTTTTAGCTTCAAATTATATCCAACTGGCGAAATGCTCACAAACACCTAATCATGGACTATTCACTAACTAGGTCTGACGTGATAACGCATTCACTTGATCTGGAAGGAAAGCTTATGGATCACAACCATTATCTGAATGTTAAACTTATTAAGGCTAAGGTAAACCAGCTAACTGTGAAACTTGGTAAAGGTGGAAGGTTAGTTATGTCGTCTTTGGGCTTTCGCTTACTAACAGCGTGAATTAAGTGTGAATCTACAAATTCACTCCAACTATTCTGTTCAACAGAGTCCGACAAAGGACGGATATAATACTGTTTTGACAACAGCATTAACGTCGAATCTTGGAGGTCAAAGTTGCAGCTGGACAGGTAATTTAACGTTTGAAAAGCACCCGAAAGGTCACCTGGCGCATGCTGAAGTAAAAAGTGCAGAAAATAAGAATGCTCGATTTGCCTTTCTTTACGGTAGTAGAATGGATGTTGGTGAAAGATTCAGGAAAACTGATTTTCTGGTTCACGTCAAGCTGCATGGATTGCAGTTCGAGGTAAAGGATGAATTCTGGCGTCAAATGCAAAAACAAAACTTCAGCAACAAGCTGACCGTCACTTGGAACAAGAACTCTCTTGTAAACTCTGACCAAAGGTTTACAAACGATTTTCACATATGCCTTAGTCCATTTGCTGTCTCGACATCCACTGAATTTGGTTCTGGCCACAGTAGCATGCTTCATTCGTCCGTATTATTTGGAGTTAGGCCAGAGCACTTTGACGCTTCCATCAAACTGGATTTGGCTAACAAAAGTGTCTTGCATTTTAACGGAATGTACCGGCTGAGAGGTCGTCATGAAGTGTTCGAAGGAATGCTGGCATCCCAAATGGGTAACAGCTATAACCTTGGAGTGCACTTGTCAAGAGATAGAACTTTATATGGCACTTTCTCTGCGGAGTAAATTATCCCTACTTTTCCTCAGTTTCTTGAATGTTGGATTCCTTGTTTTAGACTCACATTCGGCGATCGAAATGTGATCAAAATCAACCGACGAAAGGAAACCAACAGCGAAGGCAACCATGTTGAACGTCTCTCCTTCGAACAGCACAGCAAAGGTGAACTAGTCAGATATTTAACCACAGTGGTGGAAATACAGAAGCAGACGCAGTTGCAAAAGTTTGAAATTGCATTTAAAGTTGGAGGGATAGACTATTCAGCTCACGGAGAATACAGCACGAAGGACAAAAGTGGAAGAATCCAGATTAAGAAAACAAAAGAAGGAACAGCTCTTACGGATGGAAAGTTTACTGAACAGGCTCCAAATGAGTATGCCACTGTTCTGACGGGAGGGCAGTTGGTTGGCGAAGTGGACATAAAGATTAACACCCATGCTGACAAGCAAATGTTGAAAATCGACGTGCGGCACGTGGACTCGCCATTCACCCTTGAAGCGGAGAGCCATTGGCAAGCTCAGAGAGCTTCAATTCGCATATTGGTGATTCAGAGAGATTCCCAAGGAAAGGAGACGTCCAAGTCAGGTTTCGCTGTAAGTTACTTGAAGAGATAGCCATTTTTGATCTTTAAACGAGAAGTTTACATTTGTAGTTTTCTGTGCAAACACCGAAAACGCATTCCATAACAATTGACTGCGAGTTTCTACGTTCAAATGGTGACATACTAATACACTTATCCTACGTTAACGAAAGGCCAGCGCTCTTGAACTTTAAGTTTTTGATCAAGTGAGTTTGTGCCGGAGATGTCTACTTGCCTAAGCCTGAATGCTTTGCAGTCCAGCACGGCCATCTAGAGAACAGTGGTCTGGTTTAAGTTTTGTTCATCGTTTGGAAAGTTCAGAAAAGCGTAGTTTAAAGATCAGCCTTATCGACCCCAAGATTGCCGACAACGTGTACTTAACGACAAACTGGCAGCTTTCTGGTGACTGTCGCCTATTGAAGCCACAATCATGTCGTATAAGCGTCGACTCGGAAGCATCTTATTCCAGCGACAAAAATCGTTTAATTAAAGCAACCTTTAATTTCAATCGAGAAAATGCAGCCGATGGAGTATGGGCAGTGGACGCTGGGATTCAGAATGCATTCACCAACCTTGACTTCCACTGGTAAGCGCTCCATTTGAAAATTCTTAAAGCGATAAACAAATGCAGAAGTAAGTTGAAGGCGCTTTTACGCCAGCTTAAGTTCTTTGTTCAGCATATAGCCATATGGGCATCAGTCCATTTATAGGCTCATTTTGAGAGCTAAAGAACAGAAATGTCATTCTGCTGGCTAAGTCTTGTTAATTCTATGTACATTTACGTTTTCACGCAACCATAAATAAGTAAATGAATATGTATGCGTTCTTTCTTCAAGAAAACAGCTTACCCTAACCACTCATCACTTATTTTTGAATGCAGAATAATAGAGCAGAACTGACATTTGATACCTTATTATTACTTGATATTTAGGAGATTTAGGAGTGATGTTTATAAGTGGTGTCGTAGTCGTCGTACGTATATGTTATATTCAACACAACTAAAAGCATCTATAAGGCGCAGAAAAAAGAAAGAATTAACTACTGATTCCATTGCTTATGTCCCACGTCACGTGTTACTAGTACAGTAACATTAACGTTAGTAATACGTGTGTTAAGGATGGACTGCCACATTGGTTCTTGAAACGTAGCAAATATGAATGACCTTGCTGGATAAGAATAAATCATGGCTTGATGTTATTGGAGTATTTTCTTGTAGTTATCACACGTACAAGTTCCGAAAGTGCAAAAACTCTGATTTGTGGTGCGAAAGACAAGTCGAGTGGGTCATAAGAAGATTGGATGAGCAAGGGCAAGCTAAACGCTACGAGCTAAGCTACAATGAACATCGTGGACAGTCGGCTCAGCTCAAAGCTAAATGTAATGAAGGCGAGTGGGTTCTACAGGTTCACAAGGAGGAACAGGGTTACAAAGTGAACATCCTTCGGGATGGTGCTTTCAAGTACACTTTAGCGTGCACCTATGTAAGGGAAGAAAAACTGGCTAAGTGTCAAGTGGAGAGTAATACTTATTTCAGCCTTTCCACGCACTCCAGTTTTGCATATTTCAGATCCATACACTATTTTACTTCATGGCTACGCTCAGCTAGTCACAAATGAATGGTTTACTGGAAGTGTTTGGCATTCTAAGACTAACGGTGAGAGAATCAATGACATCGACGTGAGCAGCAAAATTGAAGCTAATGATATACTCACCACGCGGGTATACATCCGCCCGGATATAAAGTCGAGCGTCAAGGTTTGACATTTTGATCTTCTTCTTTCATAGGACAGAAGTATTAATAGTTCCGTGAAACTGGTTTTTCATTGCTTTTACGTGGCAGTCGCTTAACGTGCGCTTTGTTTCACTAAAGAAACTCCTTATTTACGTAGCACGCGAGGTTCCCTATATATAAATCTTTGTAAGCAGCGTGAGTTTATTTTTACTATGCGTTCTTTTACTGTACGAGGAAAGCTTTTGTAGGCTAATGGACTTTTTCCTTTTCTGGATTGCATTTTAGATCTAGTTTAATTTTCAGAAGTGTAAGAAAATATTTTGTTTACTTGAGTTGTACCTCCGTACAACGGGTTCCACCCATAAGAAAAGTTGTGAAAGCATAATGTCGTTTACATTAAACTGTTTAGTCATGGCTAGATGGAATCGACGCCAGAAGTAAACTGAACGAATACCTCAGTGGAATATCCAGGACGTCTGGGTTACTGAAAAAGCTAATGATAATTGCGGACGATCAAGTGGTACAGCTTGCTTCAACACGTGAACAGTGGCAAAAGGAATTCAGGTTGTACTCTTTTAAAAGAGGTTTTCAATGGACCACGCTTGTTATTTTTAGTCAGCTGGTCAATGACCATGCTGATGCTGTTCGAGAATTAACGAGAGTTCGACAAGCAGCCCGATCTTGGCTAAAAGGTGCTAGCATGGAACTTTATGAAATATTCATTGGAATGGGCAGACGGTTTGTTGAAGCTACCAAACATGTACGTTGCTATAAACAGTGTGAGAACTAAGCCAGCGTAAATCTTAATATTAATACAAACTCATTTTTGTTAATACAGATATACTTGCTTATTGCTATGTAATGAAAAGTGAATGCAGTTAAAGAACGAGGGGTCACAAAGCTGTTAATGCATTTGATATACAGCAAGACCTCCGTATCCGCGGGGGATACGTTCCAGGGGTGACCGCGGATAACAGTGAACGTTTTATGGACGCGTAGTAGTGTGACATTGAGATGAATACACGTGAGTTTGTTGCAAAAATAAGTCTGTTTTTGTTGGCACTAACATTGGTGCCTATTTTGGAAGAACTTTTGTCAGTTAGTTTGGCTTGCTAATGCAGTGGAGCTTTTAATCGACGGCTCTGTCCAATCGTTTATTAGTGACAAAAAGTACAAATTCAAACGACCTTATTGTTAAATGCAGTGTACCGCGAACTGCTCACAACTTCGACAAACACATACACACATTACGCATTTTCACACGCCCGTTAAAAACTGTCACCGTTTAGCGATACGGAATTGCCCTATGCTGTGGGATACGCTTGCCTGACCATAGAGGAGAGCAGTCCTTGTCATTAAAAAGCTGTGCAAACCCGTAATAACTAAATAAATAGGATTATTTTTAATGATTAGTTCGATTCACGCAGGCAGAAACGCCAAGAACTGCTTTCACTTCTTACGCAAGCAGGGAATTGCGTAATATTCAAATGCGTGGGCGGGCGAAGGAGAAACCGCGGATACGGAGGTCTTACTGTAGTTTCAATTATAGAAGGTTACGGTGTGGCCATTCTATTGAAGAAACTAACAGAGTAGGAAATCAGACCTTTCTGGGCTCCCAGGTTCTTCTTCAGCGTAACAGGTTGAGATAAGTTTTAGTCAAGACCTGGTAGTCCCGAAAGCTCTGATTTTCTACTCCTTTGTTTTTTCAGCAAAACGGACAAACCCTAACTCGGCAAACGACGCAATTAGCTGCAAGAAGTAGCCGTACATATTCGTCAGAATCTTTCTGTATCACAACTTTAATTGGAAAACAAAGGGGTGTTTGTTCAAAAAATGGTGCAGCTCAAAATCATGTATGATCACAATGCTGAAAATCAAAAATGAGAATATAAAAATACTGAACTATCAAAATCCTGAATCGCAGAATCGTGAATTTCAAAACCCTAAAGATCAAGAGATAAGAGCATAATTTTGAAAACCAATAGCTCGAGCGGATGGTTCCTATCCCGAGCGGGTATTTCGTAGAATTTTTCCACTTGCAGCTACTAAATAGGAGAAGTATTTGAATCGTAAAGGTATTTTTGTATTACGGACATGCTGTAGCTACTCTTTTTCTGCTTCTTTTCTAGTTTCATCTTTCGCTTACTTTTGAGCAATGACGTCATACAGATTATCGCAGCATAACTATGGGTTCGCTTATCTCTGGTATTTTGGTGCGCTAATGTAAACGCTTTCGATGTATCGGCCCATTCAGCATTTCCACTGATCAAAATCAGCACTGTTCGAGATTTCGACCAAATCAACGTTTCTATTTTCGGATTGTGAACTTTTATACATTTATACCATTTTAAATTTCAGTCCGTTTGTTATGCAGGCCTTTCAGAGTATGAATCCCATTTTGCATTTCTAAGGATTCAGTAGTTCTTCCTTTGGACACTACCTTTGCATCAGGACCTCAACCTTCGTGGGTTTTCCACTTGCATAACTGTGACCGTAGGCCACCTTAAATCAATGGCTTTTGAAATTACGCAACGCCGTTTTTGAGGAAAATTCCTCGCCGTTTCTGGTAGAATTATTCTTTCTGTACTCTGGGATTTAAGATTTTGATATAGAGCCATTTTAAAAGCGGGTAAAGAAGCAGAATTGATTAGGATACATTCACTTCCATTAGCTCACGAACTAATTCTTTTTGAACTTTAGCCGTAACAACTCTAAGACGAAACAGTGAGTGTTTCATGTAAGGTTGAACTCATGTGGCGTCCTAAGTATTGGCTATACGTTCATTTATTGATACTGATTTACCTGATGACAACTATGTTGAAGGCTCGATCTTGCATTGAGGAAAAGATTCAAACCGTCCTTGATACATGGAATTCATTGCATGCATTCGTGAAAGAGCAAAGCGAAAGCTTGAGCCAGTTTCAAAATGACATTCATGAGCATTTCAGGCAGCTTTACGAACGAATTCACTTAGCGCGTTTGGAAAGTGAGTTCTGCTATTGACACAAGTTGATCAACTATTTAAGTGTTAAATGTTATTCAGAAGCCCTGAAAGAATTGATTCATAGTATGCGAGTGAACGTCATTCACCCGCTGTGCAATTACCTTTCTGAAGTTCGAAACAGCGTTGTATGTGACCGTGAAAATTGCTTTTCTATTTATTTTGGTGATACATTATCTTGCAGAAGCCAATAACTGACAAGATTCAGACAGCAATTCAGATTAGTGAATGGGTTTCATACAATCCTTTCAGTTCTCCGAATAGCATTTTTGCGCTTCCTGACAATGTTCTTTTGACAATTCGCTCGGCGACTTCAACCGCCAGGCTCACTGAACTCAGGAAAACGGCAAAGGAGCTTTACCAGACGCTTAAGCACGATTTGGAGGCGCAGTTTTGGACAATGGTTCCCCACTTTGAAGTAAGCAACTAATCATGTACGTATCGTTTTGAACGTAGTGCATTTCAGGAAGAACCTGGCAAACCGGCACACTATGTCATCAGATTACCCTTCTGGTTACGGTTGCAAAATATAGATGACATCGTGCGCCTGTTCGAAGGGCATAACTTCTACAATTATTTGCACAACGCAGCTAAGGATTTTATCGAATTCCCCATATTACTTGAATCGCTTTGGCACCTTGGAGTTAGTCAGGTAAAATTCTACAAGAAACCTGCCACTCAATCTGCGCTGTTATATCCACCAGGTTTGGAAGAAACTACTTTTCTGTATATCGTTGAATTTTACCGTTTTTCAGCGGTGGCTGTTTTGTTCGGTGATTCTCATTACATCACTTTCGATAGCAACAGTTTTGACTTTGTTGGAAAATGTTCTTATCTGTTGGCCAGGGACTTCAAGGAAGGTCGCTTTTCCATTTGGATTGATTATGAAGAGCGAGATGGGAAAAGTCAACGCCGCGCGTTGACTATTGAATATATTAATACGAAAGTTGAGATCAGCTTCGATGGAAAAGTAGATCTCGGACACGTGTTCTTTTGAAAACTAGTTTTTTAGGTCAAAGTGGATGATCAGCACGTACATCTTCCTTGGAAGAAGGAAAGTGAATATGGCACTATTGACTTATCTATCGTTGGGAATTCGGAACATGGAATCACGCTAAAAACTGGTGACGGCATTGAAGTCGACTGTTGCTTTCATCATCGAGTGTGCCTGATCTCTCTTCCAAAATGGTACCATGCCAAGTCAGCCGGTTAGTGTGGTTTCATGAAACGGTTCTGTATTGTTTGATTAGTTTTGAATTGTTCAGGTCTATTGGGAATAAACGACTATGAGCCACATAATGACCAAACCGAGCCTGATTTATCAGTACTGAAAGAGGTGGGCAGATTTGCTCACAAATGGAGTATTTCGATGAACTGTCCAGAGACGCCAGAGGCTACAAGAAAGGATGCTTCGTTTACTCCTTCCGTAATGCATACTCAATGCAAGACATTGTTCCACTCAGAATTCTCTCCGTTTCGGCAATGCTTTTACTACGTTAGACCGGAGCCGTTTTATGAGATTTGCTTAGCCGAAGGGTCGAAGAAACGAAGTGTTCCAAATGAAAAGTATGAAGAACGATTTTCCTGCAGTGTATCTGCTGCCTATTTGATGACCTGTCAGAAGCATGGAATTCACTTGTCGCTACCCAGTTCTTGCGGTTAGTTGCAGGAGCTTTGAATATTTGCCCTGCTTTGATCGAACTTGGTTTCTCTAGCACACTGTGAAATAGAGGGGCGCCTAGTCAGCGAAGAAGAAAAGATAAAATTAGAATCTCCAACTTCGGCCATGGACGTCATTTTCCTAGTTGAAGAAGATTCCTGCTTAAGCGGTCATAAAGAATTGCTTAAAACTTTTGTCAAGCATGCAACAGAGGTAAGTTGATTGAAGTTTTCAAAAAATGAAACGAATATACCTAAGCAGTTGAATATTTACCATTAATAGTCTTTGGCGTTTAAACATGGCTTTGCTAGTGATAACTGCGTATGAAAGTAGTTAGTTTCAAACAAGTTCGCACTGTTTTCATGCAAATGCCCTGTACAATTGAAACGGGTAGACAATGTACATCGTTCTCTTCCACTGATATGTAACTTTGCCGTCGTCTAGGAATGTAAGCAAGTTTAGAATCGATGAATCTTATTCACACATTATGCTCAGTATGAATAGTTCTGTTTCAGTTTTAATAAACTGACAAAATACGTGTTGTAAATTGGCTACCTTTATTTTAAGCACATACAGACCTCTGTTGAGCAAGAGCGTCAACGCATCCGTTACTCAATTTTCGGATATAATGGACACCATTTGCACAAGCAGCTGCATCGTCATATCTATCATTCGTCGGTTCGTATGACGTCAGAGGAGGTAGTAGCGGCAGTTGATCACTTGAGCCCAAGTCCAAACCCAGAAAACAAGACACGTGACTCCTTGGAGGTTCTTGAGAGTTTGGTGAAATTACATCCATTCAGAGTTCAAAGAGCCAAAGTTGTCGTCGTTGTTCCATGCCGGCCAAGCAGAGCAGAGAAGGTGAGTTGATCCACTTTCTCTGCTTGACGATCCTTTATCAATAGCCCATGAGGAGACGCAAGTGTGATCGTACTTGCTAAAAATAAGCAAGATATTAGGTCCAATTTTGAACAAGTAATTTATCAAAAGCAACTTTAAAATTTCCAAGCTATCCTTCTGTGTTCGATAGGACTTGGGATTTTTAAATACGGCATATTGGTGCACGGGAGACTAAATGGTTCTTAAAGTGATTGCTCCTCGAAAAAATTTTATCCGGGGTCATTGTGTGACGTTTTTGAAAGTGTAGGCAACATCTGCCTGGCATTTGAGGTCCATGTCAGAACTAAGCGAAAGTTCATATGCGATCCAAACGCGTCTAAGTAAGCAGAAAGTTTGCAAACGCGTGATAATTAGGCCAGAGGTACATAATACTGCGCGCATAGGCCACTTCGATTATACTTATTACTATTTGGATTGAAGAAGTGGCTTATCCCCACTGAACGCAGTTATATGTTGCAGAGCTTTCAGAAAAGCTTTCTCCGTTGCGAGCGTTATGTAACGGGGAAAAGGAAAGAGTTCTTTCCGATTGCTCCGTTGCATAAACCATTTGTTCATCATTCTGTCGTGAAACAGCCAACATTATTCTTATTGTTCTTCTTATTGTTTTTAAGTGTAAAGCTATACTGTGAGTTTACTCATTGTTTTTCATGGACTTTGTGCGTCTAAGTAGCACGAATCACACATGTGCGTGCTGCTTATAGTGTATGTCATAGTCCGCTTTACTGCGGTTATAGCACTGCAAAGCATTATGTGTACTAATAGTTTGACACTCCGTGAAGTTAACCATTTGTACAAGGAAATTTGAATTTAGGCCCACTTTTTCAATGTTCGAAGCTTGTTCATTGAACACCAGGTCCATATTCATCTTCTAACGTTAGAAGGTGTAAAGCTCGACAAACGCTTCAACAGAAAGGTCTATGGTGAGTGATAATGTTGCTCTGGAGATGTATTGATTAATGCTTTATTTGCAATTTTTACAAACTTAACAGTTTATCTTTTGCAAGTAGACCTTTTATGGAAAAACTAAAGTGATACTTTTCGTTTCAGGTGCCGACGCTGCTAACGTTTTTGTTGAAAACGGCGCGAAGGCGAAAGACTTGAGGCAGTATTACGTTTCCCCGCATGATCCAATTAGCGTACTGGCAATGCAAACAAATGGAACAGTGCTTAGCCTCCAGCCTCAAGTAACTTTAAAATTGTCGTTACAGTTAGAGTTTAAATGGCAAAATTTTTAAGAGCGTAAGAATTAGCGCCAACATCTTCGCGGAAAAGCTCCACGCTCTCAGTCAGCAACCATTATGCCAAGTTTGTGCCTGCACAATGGTCGAGATGAAAAGTGTACCAGTCTGCTATCCTTGCGTCTTGAACTTGCATGTAAGTGCTTTCATCGAATGTCGTCCCTTTTCCACTCGTAAGCATTTCATAGCTGCTTCGTAATCATAGCAGTCGATCTGCATGTCAGAGAGCTTACAGCTCCATGGCAGCATAGGCTGTGCCCAGTTTTATTTGTTTATACAGTGCTGCAATTTCTTTTGTTAACGTCGCACTTTCAAGTTTTGTGAATTGATCTCTTCGAACGTCTATTAACGATGTGCACTTTACCTTTAGATATCTTAAACTTGGAATGTTTGATTGCTTTTAGCTTCACCTTATGGAATCTGGATTCATCAGCAACCCATACATAAAGTTGCAACCAGAGTAAAGAAGCACAATGAATGGTCTCTTTTTGATTGATCGAATTTGTTAGTAAGCATGGTAAAGCACTTTTCCGCCGCATCGATCTATTACAAACAGTGTTGGTATAGTAAAAGCATAGCATCTCTCCACTTCCTTAGACTCAAGCACTGGTTCGTTGATGTTGCACTTCGCAGTAAAGCAAGCGCGCGCACTTCTCCCTACGTTTCCAATTGATCCAGGATGCAGTCTACCAATAACAATAGTAGCAATGATAAATAATCCCGAGTTGAAATGCCTGTCCGCAGTACATTTGAATTAAGTTCAATTAGATGCTCTGGAAATCTCATTTCCAGGACAGTAGGTTACATGGCTTATTAGACTAGCGTTAAAATGCTTAGTTTCCTTCTTTGTGCCCTGATCTCAAATTTCTCTACACACTGTCAAAGGAGACTAATAGTGACACTGAAAATCACAACAGTAAAAGTATTCCAAAATCCGCAAGACGTCAAGTACTGAACGTTTCAGATAGGGGAATATCTAGATGGAGTAAAAAAATTCGACAGTAAAACGAAGCCGCATGAGAACTGCTTTCTTCAAGCCGATGCAATACACACCTATAGTACCACAAGTTAATAGCACATACATTTAATCTATCTTCTGTAGAGACTACTTGAAGACTATGTTTTCAACAGGGGCGCTCTAGTATGCATTACTCATTTCTTTTTTCCTTGCGCAGGTTCCATTATGATTCGTTTCTGCTAATCTGGATGCCTTTTAATGTTTCACATTGTTGCAGTAATCAAAAATTCAGATTTATTTCTTTACAGAAGAAGCACGTTCGTGCAAGCAGTTTTGCTATTAGTGTGCTCTCTTTCATGCTGGTGAAAAGGTACAGCCAAAGTTTAAGTCTTCAAAGTTTTCTACTTTAGTTAACACGGAGCTTTAGGATTTCCGTGCCTCAGTTAGCAACATGTTCGGCTCATAATCAATGCCTTACAATGGCGATTGCGAAGGGAGAGCTTTCTGAAAATTGCTTCTTTCTTTTCTCTCCAATGACATTCCGTAAATTGTTGTTCAGTCATACGGAAATCATTCCCGTTATGATGCTGAAAGAGTTCGCGCAGCACTTCACAAAAGATGGAAGCAACATTGAGAACCCCGTGAGAAGAAGAGGAAAAAAACTTGCTCCGACTACTACTGTTGATTCTTCTTTTTTCTGCTCCTCCTCTTTTTCTTTTCTTTCTTATCAATAGACGGTTTTCTGCCACATGACAATTGAAAAAGGTGATGCGAGAAACAAGTGCAGGTGAAATAAAGTTTCTTTCAACATATTTCACCCATTCATGTTTTGGAATTTCAGCAAACGAAAATTCTCAATCTAAAATCACATGTATAGGCAAAGATGTTGTAACAGGCAAAGACGAAGTATTCGTAAGCTCACGCAGTACACAACATGGATTTCAGTGAAAACAAACTTAGAAATGATTTTAACCTATGAACCCTTTTGCATCTGTGCCTGCAAGAGACCACACGCCGTACCGTTAGCCGCGACACGGCAAACCATTGTGTCGATCAATGATCAGCCTACCGGTGACCAGTGACGGCAAGCTATATCTTAAAGTATGTCTGAGTGTGCGGGTTTATGTTCACATTTATTTGCAGGAATTTGTAGTGACGGCACTGCGCAGCCGTAAACAAGAGCATGAACAAACAGGGGAATCCAGAGGTTAGAAGATAAAAGGCGAAAAAGGAAACAAAAAGAACGTACAACGCATGGGTTGTTAGTCCCCTCCTCTGGGGGCCAGCAGCTTCAACTCGGGCCCATGCGATCGCTTAGTTATGATCTTGACGCATTGTCAGGGGAATGTCTGGCTGGTATTATGCATCCTCAGTCCATGGATTGCATGTGGCACAAAAGCAGGCGTAGTGGCATTCATAAACCGGCTAAAGAGCGGGATCGTTTTCTCGAGAGCCACCTCGAGAACGCCTTTACGCGGATTGGCATGGACCATGCCAGCTTTTTTAAGGTGAGGTAATTCTTTGCGCACCAACCTGCGCGAGCACCAATCACATTTGCTGCAGGTTGCGAAGCTACTCTTGCTTGTAAGCTTGAGGACTTCCTCTCGAAGTACTTCGTATTTCTTGCATTTATCTGCGTGTCACCTGCGAGACTTCATTTTCAAAAGGAATAGCTACATCAATTATCCAGGCGGACAAACCCTTGTACAGAATCATGTCTGGCCTAAAGGTTGCACTCCCATGTTTCAGTGTTGGCTCATGGGTCACATTGAAACCTTCGGCTTCAGCTGTTAATAGTTCTGCAGTTTTCTTCTTTGTCACGTCATGCCGTCGTTTGATGCATTCGCGTGTGAAACTGCAATTCTGTGAGATATGCGGAAGGGATTCGGGGGAGTTACTTACACGGCACTGTCACACAAGGTCACGTGTGAATTTTCAGCTTGCGATGTTATATCGACGCTTAAAAAGCTCTCACATTTTGAAGGATTCCAGACACCGAAATTCCGTGTAAAGGAACGCCTGTCTGTAATGATAAGAGCGATCTTAATGATGAAAGATTATCAAATGAACGTACTCCATTGTCTGCGTCTATAAATGCAAGGTGATGTTCCTACGTGTCCTTAAACTGCAGCAGACCATGCATACTTGCCATCTGCGAGCGCTGATGACAGAACATGATCACTCCCAAACTCTCGCCATTGAAGACATTTCGATCAATCAACAGCTTTATTAATGGATAAAAAACACTAGATCAGTTGGTTTTGCATCACCTGGTTGCAATTATTCATGGACGGCGAATGTGCAAACGCAATGCTCATTACATTAGACATTCAAACTATCACAAGTACATACTGCATGGCTGACTAAGTATACTTGAGAATAACAGCTTCATACGCTTGCAGTTCTAACGTCTTTTGTGTTCCAATAGTAATAGGCTGACGTATTTTGAACTGCCCACGAGAGATCAAGTTGTTTGTCATAACATTTACGCTGACCTCAGACGCATTCTGAAGTCTGACCTCATCTTCCAGCGCAATGCTGCAGTTTCCCACTTTCATGTTAGCGAGTAAAACGAAGTTCTGTAACATTAACTCAAACAATCCAAAAAACATCGTGCACAGACAAAGTCAGTACTTACTGGAGTCATTGTAATACTTTCGCGCCAAATGATCAAACAACCTTGCTTTGAGAGTGACAATCGCATCGTTCCGTACAAGAAAGCCTCAGCTCTATCGCGCAGCTTTGCCAGTTGCGTAAAAACTTTCAAATATGAGGTGTCCGCTTTAAGTTGAGCCTAAATCAAAGGAAGGTATTTTTTATAGAGAATGAAAACCGACAAATACTTCAAAACTTTGGGTAGCACATTCCGGAGACACGGAAACTTCCATTACACGATTATGCTGAGAAGACCAGCTACGCTCCTGACCATTCCAACACATAAGGTGTACATTCTAAATCATTAAAAGCGCTGTATTCACAAGAAAATAATATGCACTGCAAAGAAGTACAGGGGCCGTAACTCCCAATTCCTCGCCATACATCAAACCCAACGAGCCTGGTAACATCATGAAGACTAGTAACGCAGCTTCTGCTAAAGCACGGTCACCCATTCGATACGCGAGAGTACCAGAGTCAAAGTTACTGATCTGCATAAAGAAGCATAATGTAGACAATGAAGATACTCTGACGACTTGCCTGCCATGACGGCCATGCTTCTTTGGCTGAACGATTATGCTTATACTCTGCATTAATAATATCAAGAAAGCAGCTGCCAGTACAGTTGGACCTAACATTCGTCAATCTTTCGAAACTGACTGAATGGAGTCCTTGTTCACCAACCAGCAGTTCTCGCAACTCCAGCTGTCGCTCAGTATCATGAATGGTAGAAAACAAACCCCTGCAATCAAACTACATAGTGACCACGCAGCAACGAAATGCTTACATAGACTCTTTCTTCTCATAAGCTGCGCTTCTCAATTTTGCAAACAGTGTAGTGCTGTTCACTAGTTCCTGAAAGGCAATGCATACAACACACTATAGTAGCTGGGGAAATGTTTGGACTTGAAACAACGAGGCACCCGTTAGAAAGAAACCGTCAACACCGTGGTCTGCCCAAAAGCTCAGTGCATTGGCCAGTTCTGTCTGCACACCACTGTCTTCCAGGTTGAGAAGCGCCACTTTTTCTGACCTTTTGCTTGGAATGAAGGACTTGTTTCCTTCTGATACCGTAAACAACTGTAAGCAAAAATACATTTTACATATCTGCTGAACATGTCTAATCAAGTACTTCACGGACTGACGGCGCTGTAGTATTACGGAAATGAGATGCAATATTATAGAAACCAGAATAGCCCGCTGCACTTTCACTGTACTTTACAAACCAAGGATGGTTAATAGATGTCACTACTGGCAGGTCCAGTACGACATGCATACCTGAAGAGTGCCTACATTTTTTAACAAGGCAAAAAGTAGCACGTTATTCACCTCTGCTGTGCGTAGCCCCAACCAAATCGTCGAAGTCTTGAAGAGACCCGACACGAGGATCAATTTTGACGTGACTAGTTATATCCTCAAAGCCGACACCGGCGTTTTGCAAAATACCAGAAGGACGAATCGTTTGAATACCGATTCGAGATAGTTCCAGCAATTTAGACTTAATACCTGCAACAAATGTGCTAATTTACTGTGGAACGAGGCCGACAGATTGAACGGGTACCTTTCAAGTCACCAACTCCATCATTGTCGGAATCAGCGAAGCCAGGCGTCCAAATCTGATAACATAACCTTTTCTGCCACCACAACCTTGGCGGTTTATCCGGGCACTTTGGACTTAGAACAACAATAGCTTAAAAATGCATAACTAAGTAAACAAAGGTTTCAACCACTGAATGCACAGAACTTTTTCCAAATGACAATCTTGAATACGCAACATTTTATAACGGGCTGAAACCTTTTCATGATGTAAGCTTTAAATTGCGGTGAAACCCTTTACATGTAGTATTCTGGCTGAGCTTTCGGGTCAAAGCTCGATCCTTCATCAGCGGAAATGGCCGCTGATGACGGGTCGAGCTTTGACCCGAAAGCTCCAGACAGAATACTACATTCTTACATAAGGGGTTTCACCGTAGTTAAAAGTTTACGTCCAGAAATGACAATTCCACAAATTAACGAAAACATGCTTCAAGATTGAGCTTCTCTTGTAAAAGGAACTGATTTTCACGATGCTGGTTACGGCTTTTTCCTATTGTTAGGTTGGTGCGAAGTAAACAAGCTTTTAACCGTACACGAATATGAATAAACGGAGCATTCGGGACTGACTTGCCCCGTCGTCAGCGTGATGGTAAGGGCCCTTACAAAACAAAATAACAAACAAACCACCATTCAAAGCAAATAGGTCATCGTAATTACTTGTAGTTTCAAAGCTAACAGTAGAAAAATAAGTACGACCTTGCACTGCAGCTGTAACAGTGCTTTGCTTAAACGTTGACGCTAAAATTATCAAAGCACTGCTGAGAAACTGTTACTTTGAAAACTGGTTCAACTCTAAGTAGGAACACTGACTGGCATCTCTTGCCTTCAGTTTAACGTAAGACCTTGAAAACCGCTAGTAATGGGAACACGAGACTCTAGCAGCAAATCATCACTCACACTAAGTATCATAAAAAAGTTAAACTAGTCAGGTAATAGACACAGATCATACCAACTGCAGCAACGAACATTGCTATCCACACGATCCAAAAAGTTACAACCAAAGCCAAGCGAATCCTTATCCAATAGGGATCCTTGGCAT
This sequence comes from Trichuris suis, assembly GCA_000797535.1. Classification (NCBI taxonomy): domain Eukaryota; kingdom Metazoa; phylum Nematoda; class Enoplea; order Trichinellida; family Trichuridae; genus Trichuris; species Trichuris suis. The sequence goes on from KN538379.1 coordinate 186,537, forward strand.
ACCGTTCTAACTGCTCTTTCGTTAAACCAATTTTGTTAGCTCTAACAACAGCAACCTGAGAAAATCGGAAATCCGAAAAATATAAAGGAATAAGTCAAACTACTTTTACCTCATTCGCTTTAGTTGAAAGCTTTTGTTTAGCTTCATGATCGTCCGCAGTGGAACCCTTTCCTTCATCAATTCCTCGATGAACACCGGAGTCGTTGACTGCCGACTGATTCACTATAATACCGGAACAAAACTCAGGGCGAGTACTCTTGCAAAGGGAACGATTGCGCCTGTCCAATGTCACTTTGGAAAGAATTAATAAACTGCGGTCATGGCTGTATTTAAACATTTTTAAAAAATACACCAATGTAAAATAATGAAAGGAAACTTACAGGGTACAAATTCGCTGGACGGTTCTCTCATTATTCAAGGAAACGGGATACCTTCAGCAAAACCTGCAGCGTTACCAAAGTCGACAATAGTAATCAAGTTTGTTCCTTAGTTGCTATCGTCAAGCAAAGAATGAATTATTTTCATACCTGATTAATTTCTGGAAACGGAAATTGACAGCGCTTAAGTGTAAGTTTCTAGTTGCATGTTTATGTCACTTTTCTTTCTACCGTTATTTTGCTACACGCGTGCTTTAGTGTTCTGTTAAGTGTAGAATGGATTGCAGCAAACCTGTCTTTGGCTCATAAATTATTTTGAGCTTCAGTGCTTCCGTGATGACTGCTTTAGTTCAGATATGCTTTGCTCAATCTCAGCTTCCTGTAAACTTCAGGTCAAGCTTATTGTGTAAGGCAATGTAGAGTTTAAGCCAGAAGTTTGATGAAGCGGAGTTGCGTCGCTCTCTCTCTCTCTCTCTTGTGTTAATGAAAGTACATAATTGTATTTTCTAACAGCAAAAGCAAACATGGAGATTCTCTAGCACGTTTCTTGTTTCTTTTGGACAACTTAATTCTGGGAACTTAGCGTTTACCCATGCAGAAAAATGGAAGATAAAGGAAACTTTCTACATCCGACATTACTCCATACTCCACCTACAACGGCGACAAAATGGGATAGAGGTTAGTAGTGCTCATATTTGGACCTCTTTTTCACGGTCAAGATGCTGCAAAGTGAAAAGTCATTAACATTCTACCTTCGATCTGCCTTAACGAGATGTATTACAATCGCAAAAACAAACATCAGAAAACAACGTGAAGATATAACGTTATCCCCGTGAAAAACCCCTTATCCCCTGTTCTAGCAAAAGTATTCATAGAATCTTTGGAAGGTTGAATTCTTTCGACGATCAGCACCACCGTAGCCCTTGGCAGTTTAAAAGATGCGGTGATAGTCTTTTCACAATCATTGAGGGGAGCAAATAAGAGCTCTTTCTTAACTACCTTAACACAAAATTCCCTCATAAGATCGCTTTACAGTCGAAAAGGAGGAAGATGGAACATTTCCTTTTCTTGACTGCTTAATCACGCGGTCGACCCAGTGTGAAAAAGTTGGTTGTAAGCCTGAAAGCATCTCATCAGGCCGACGTATCCATCTCTCGTCCCGTAGCTCACGCGCAGTGACGGTCAGATTTATCCAGCGTATTATGGACACAGCTATTCCTGTGTGTGGCACAGACCTCCTTAAATCGGAAATGACACGGGCGCGACAAACGCTCAAAGTGGGTACCCATCGAGCACCATACGTCTCAGGTTGGTCCACAGACGTGCTCCCAGAAGGGAAATGCTGCCAGACAGCCGACTCATCAGTCCCTAGTATGTGGGCCTGGGGAGGGGATCCATCTGCCAGCTACAGCTCTTAACTTCAACGTGTGATTTACAAAGTAGTCTCGCAACCTTCTTCACGGCTGCACCCCTCGGGCATCGCTAGCGCCGTTTGGTCGCGGGTGTTCCAGTGTTGGTTCCAGGGGATCGGCTGAAGAGGCCAAAGCGGTGATTCGGCTATGAGTACCATTAATTTCAGGGTCTGTTGGCCTTTTGGCACTGACTGACGCTGAACTGACCATGGTCAAAACTCTACGGTCCAGCGCAATCCTCTGCCTCCCAGCGCCAACTTGAGAACCACTGGTCTAAAAGAACACCGAACATACTGCCAATCATCGGGACGGATGAATTCAAGATTCCGGTTAATCACTGCCAAGTGTCATCTATGAGCTCAAACGTGACTGCTCTGCCTCCTAAGTTGGAGAGACAGGCAACAAACTCAGTCATGGATTCCTGGAGCACATTCGCTGTTTGTCACGCTGCGAAGTGCCAGGTAGCATTTAGAAGGTATTATCACAACCCACCGAGGTCTTCTACAACCACCTGACCCTGGCATCGCGTTGGTACAGGCTCTGCGAGTGTTCGGCGTTGCTGAGCAGCGTTTACAGTGTTTTAGGAACCTATGTACTGGGTGCTGTGTGGGAAGAGTCGGGCCCTTTTACCTAGAATTAAAGAGGCCCTTTATATCAATATAAGTTACAACCACACGATCAGCCGCGAGAAAAGCTTCAGGATAGTGTACTGTGGACATGGGTCGTTCATCACATTACGTTTTACCTCTTTACTTAACGGAGTGCTCCTCCATGTAACCGCCGTCCGCTCTGTGGATGGGTTTTTAATTTCAGAGACGCAATTCATGCCAATATCAAGGGACGCGATAAAATAACGACGACAACGAAAAAGTGAAAATACCGTGGTTCAAAAACCAAGATCATGGAAAACAGAAGAATATGAAAAACTCATTTCTCTTTTCCTTTCCTGCTCTTTTTTGGCCTAAGTGAGTTGGCGGTTGATTTCCTTAAATTATGAATACAGGGGGTCCCCGACTTACGATGGCTCGACTTAAGATGGATTCGACTTTACGATGGTTTCAGAGACAACGTGTGCCTGAATAGTGCAACTCCCGGGCCAGATGTGCACCTCGGCGGACCACCCGCACGCGGTGAGAAAACGCTGCCGCGATCGAGGCAGATGGTGCGGCTGAATAGGGCAGCGCACTACTGCCAGATGGCCGCCAGCTGGGACCACCCGGTCGCTGATCGGAACAAAGCGA
>KN538379.1:189666-266953 GCA_000797535.1 Trichuris suis
GACTTACGATGGAGCGCCCGGAACCGAAAATATCGTAAGTCGGGGACCCCCTGTATTTTGCTTAACCTCACGGACTCCCTTTAAACCTGTCGTTTCTTCACCAGATCGTACCTATTCGATTTTAACTATTGACGGTGACGCCGAAGACATTGTCGGAGGTGTCCTCAGAGCTCTGCAATTGTCATTAACTTAAAACGGCTTCATGCGCGAAATGAAACTGTGAGATTTCGAGCAGCCGTTACAGAATGCTTCATTTTCAAACATCTTGCTTTATTGATATTATCTTATGCATCCACAATTTGTACTACTGCGTTTATGGAATGCAGCGTGTCAGCCTCTTTCACCGCGCTAAATCTAAGCTGAACTGAGCTGAGCATCTTTTGTTCATCGGAATGGAAGTGGATGGTGCATGGCACTCTTTACTGCAAAGTAATTGTCTGCGTTCCAGAAGTATACTCTGCCTGTTGCTGGCATGTCGTGTGGGATCAATTTCAAATCTGTTTATTTTAGCTACCGTTTGCTCTCACGTTACGTCAGAGGACTTCAGACTAGTTTACTTTCGATTTCGTCATCGACATTTGCTAATAATGGTAATTATAGAAGCTTTTTTGTTTTTCAAATGTAAATTGATGGTGAAGACATCATTTCTCCGACAGCGAAACCACGTTCAGTCCTTAGAGCGTGGTTGGGAGTAGCGTTTTGCTTTAACTAAAATGCCTTAACTATCGTCACGCGCTTACCTCAGCATGAAAGGCATTGCCGCCAACGTCAGCAGGAATGTGAATGCAATCTCGTATTACGAAAATGGCCGTCGCTCTTTACATCATCGTGCCTATCGGCTGAGAATGTGGTATTTGGCCTTTTATGTTAAGTTCGTTTGTTTCATATTATAAACACGGTTTATGCCGTTGGAAAAAGTTCTATTTAACCTAGCTGCGTCTGGCAACTCAACACTGACGATGGAAAACGATAGTTCCTTAGGTCTGCACTAAATGTAGTTTTGTTCAATAGGATAAATTGTGTTCTTCAACATGGAACTCTGTTACCCTGTTATAAAGGAGCCAAAGTTCAAGCTCCTTCGTTAAAGTTTTAATTGTGGGGGTTCAATTTTATCTGCCCTGTCTTACTTAACTTTCTGACTTAATCATCCTCGTTTGCGAAGGATCTGCAGATGTGCTTTGTTTCTTATTTCTGTTTACTAACTACGACAGTAAGCTGTTTCAAAGACAGTGTCTATCCATTACAAAAAATGAGGTCTTAAAATATTTCTGTTTGTTATTAGTATTTTTTGGAAAGATGCACATCTCAGATTACGGGAAAGTATTTGATATCAAGGTCTTTCACGGTCTCTTCCCGGATGTCAAACAAGAACGAACTAGAGCAGCCTGTGAAAGACCTTGATATGCTATTAGTATTTTCTTATAGTTGCACTTGGAAAATAGCGAACAGTTCTATGATGAGGTCAACAGCTTCACCATCTCAAATGTGACTTCCCAGTAAGCTATGTTGCAAAGAATCTCTTCGTTAGTATCCCTATGCCTCACAGACTCCCTAAATGGCACATGCTCTAAACATTCTTCAGAAATTATTGTTCGCAGAAAGACTACGCCAGAGTACAAAAATGAACATCTTTCACACACTTGTTTCCCTTCGCTCTAGTGGAAGGTAGTTAGCTGTTAAAAACGGAGTGCGGTAATAGGCTTGTGGAAACTCATGTCCATGTTGGATAGACTAGGCAATTTCATTACGTCACTATCTACGAACAGGGTGTCAATGTGTGCGGAGGGGACGGGCGCGTGGATGCCAAAAAGGTAGAGCATCGTATGTGCTTCGCTGGAAGACTTCACTGCCCAGATCATGTAGGACTCCTCATGTTTCGGTCCCTATGCACCCTACAAGACGTTATTAGCTATTGTCGCGCATTATCAGTTTTACGTAGAGTTAAAGAGCTGCAATGATTAAATGCATCTAGTTAAAATATCGATGCTGAAAATTTTCTTTCTCTATAGCCATCTTGCCATAAAAGTCCAAAAAGACGGTTGAGCGTAACTATTAATAGGAGCTGTTTTGATTTGTACTTTTTGAGAAACAATGGCCGGAATACCAATTTTGTCTGCTGAGAGCGTGATAGAAGTTTTCACTGCAACTTTGTTTTCAGCCTGATAATTCTCAAAATTTTAGAGAAGGCCATTGGCCAAGAGACGGAATCCATAGTGCTCTTTTCTAGTAAAGATGAGCAGTTCCATGCAAGTAGAAGAGATCGATTAGATCACACATTCTTGCTTGAAATTTTTTATTGCCAAGACAGACACGGGACTTCGGAACTCTCTTCTTGTCATTTCACTGCGTAAGAGGTTACCTTACCCTGAAAGCAAAACGCGAAAAGTTCCGAAGGTTGTCTGAGGTGAAAATGAGTGCAGTGCTATCCATATTGATGACTTCTCCCGAACAACCATTATTGCAGACGGGTTCGTTTAAAGACTGCCAAAGCTTCAGTAGATATCAATAATTTGTTTTAACATCAACCTACTACCGAAAGCAGTTCCAGCTGGTGAGCGTTGCGCAGCTAAACAACTGTTTATGTACTTTATGTTAATAAGTTACCTTTATTGAAAAACGGGTTGTTCCCGTTGGATGGTCAAAAAACGAACGAAAAGATGAGCGATTGCAATAGACCAGAGCTTTCGGAACGCTACTGTTTCCGTCTTCAGTGGTAGGGGCAAAGGCAGTAGCCCTCAGTAGCGTCTCCTTTGCCCCTACCACTGAAGAGGGAAACATTAGCGTTCCGAAAGCTCTGGTCTATTGCAATCGCTTATCTTTTCGTTCGTTTTTTGACCATCCAACGGGAACAATCCGTTTTTCAATAAAGAATAACTCAAGGACCCGTTATGAAAAGTTCCATCTTTAATAAGTTACCTTTAAATTTTTTGAATATTGGATTTCTCAATACGGAATGCAGTTTCATGCAGTTACAAATATGGCAAGACGTTTTCATGACAACAATTTAATCCAGACCGATAACAAGGAACTATGTATACTCGTACTGTCTTCAGCATCGGTTAAAGTTGGCAAAATTTTTGAGGGTTAGCACTAGCTTCAGAGTTGGTTTAGTATCTTTTGTTTTAGCGTTCCACGCTTGGCGAATACTGGATGCTTCTTAACGGGTATCGGGGTTTTCTTACTGAATCTTCATTTAGCTTTGTATTGTCCGTCTTTTGGGCTTCTGAAATTGAATCAGCCAAACGCCCTACCAATGGGGGATGAGCACTTGTTAGAGAAATGTCATTTTACAACTTATTTCGGAGCTCTCAGAATTACCTTGTCCGATCTTCAGCGATCAGGACTATGAAGGTTTTAGTCTGCCAAATGGGTATTCATAAGGCGGTCAGGGGAGCTTGGTGGTAAGCACAACTGGTTTTATGGCATAAACGTTTTCCTGTGACACGTATGGTGGACAGCGCTGTTACAATACGTGGCCCGCAGTTATTGCGCTCTGAATTACGCCACACTGCAGCAGAGGAACGGATATCCACGAACGTTTGTGACCTCCATCAGTGAGCGAAGACTACAGGCTCGAAAGGACAGAGTTGACAGCGAGATCCAAGCCCAGGAGTTTTCCTACTTTGACACTGTGGCCGAGGGGAGAAGCTACAAAGATTAGGCTGGCTGCATGGCTTCCGCGTCCTTATCAAATTCTCCCCAAATCTGCGGTCTCTGGTTAGGAATAATAAGGTTAAGGTCCCCATTGAATAAAGGCATAGCGTCGTTTATGAGATAAAATGTGGTTGCAAAACCTTCTTCCAGAGGAAATAGGCAACACTTAATAGATTTGTTGGACACGTGAAAACGTTCAACCGTTACAAGGCAGCACTGGAAGAGCTCAATGGGATACACAGGAAACGACGAGGACGTCCCAAACTTTGCCGCTACTGCAGGTTATAGAAAAAGGCAAGAGCAATTCCGCGGTAACTGAACACTTGTCTCAGTGTTCATACGACTTACAACCGAAAGTAGTTTGTCGCACGAGTCAATTTCGCCTCAAAAAGATTAAGGAATCCCTGTTCATTCGCAATAACACGTCAATTAACCGTGACAGCGGGATGGAGGCCAGCATGACATGGAGTGCTCTCATCGGTAAAACCAGTTGTAGCGCCGTATCATCCGGAGCCCTCCCCGGCCTATAAATAACCATGTGACGGAGTGAGACCTTTACAATCCTCGTCGCTGAAGACGGGACAACGTAGTCCCGAAAGCTCCGAAATATGTTGTTCTCTGATACTCCTCTATTAACTGCTCATCCATCGGTTGGTAGGACGTTTGTCTGGTCTAGTTTCAGAAACCCAGAAAACAGGCAATACAAACCTGTATGAAGATTCAGTATCCACACGTAGTGAGAGAAATGATTGTTTAATATGCCTCCGTAAGTCTTCATCCGTTAAGCTCTCAAAGAATAAAATAATCACAATGCCTTATCGCATGCCCAATGCATGCGTTGTCTAGCTTTTTTCGTCTTGGATTAAGAAATACAAGAGGCGATAAAACGTGTAATATTTAAATTTTAATTAGGTAAGTGAAACTTTCCTACCTTTGCCTTCATCAAGGGGCATAATGGACGTTACGATGGTTGCTGACTCTGAGCCTTTGTTTAAATTCAGCTAACTTTGAATACGGCAAGATAATTTCAATAGCGATAGTCCTGTTCAACCGGTAAAATGCGACAACAAAAACCGGTTGTTCTTGGAGCAACAATTTTTCACACGTGAATTGCCACAGCCATTTCATCTCACGGTTAGCAGAAGTAGTACGACCCTAGCTTAGTAAACGTTCAGTTACATTGTCCTTGGAATATTAGCCCAGTAGTATTATGTGCCACAGGAAATGACGTATTCATATATTTATTGCAAAACATAGCTGTTACGCTGAAAGAAGTTATTAACCTTAACTGCGAATAAAGTTTCATAGAATATTTTCCGCCTATCTACCCGTTACAAAGAAAGATGCATTGTGTGCACGAAGCTTTCTGATATGTCTTGGTCATTTCTTAGCGTGAGATAAATTTATCTCACAGTGAAATTATAGGGACCTATTCACAGCCATCCTGCTTCCAATTACCAATAAAGTTATGATAGTGTGTGTATGTGCGTGTATGTGTTGAGGTTTAGATTTATTATAGCCCGGGTTCTAGCTTCACGTGAATTGTGGGTTCTGCTGCTTGGGGACGGAAATGGGATTCATTTCGCGGACTTCAAGACCAAAGATTAACTCGTTACTGCAATGCCAATTGTAGGTTTCACGTTACAGTCACACCGTATTCAGACAGTCCACTATTATTAATATTTTAGCACGCCACAGTTAGTAGCATTATAGCTTCCATAATTGTAGGCTGAGCGAGTATGGGCGAGTCCGTATAATTTCATTGTGTATATTATACGGCTGTATTAACCCGTTTTGTATAGAAGCTTTATTATTGCAAAGCTTTCGAATTTTTCCTGGTCCGTCATTAGTGCGTAATAATTCAGTGAGATTGTCCTTTGCTTTTACAGCAGTGAGCAATGGACTCAAATTTCAAAGTACCGTAAACATACGTTTGGAAATATAGTGAATGCAGCAGAAAAGATGCAGTAGGTAATCAATCGATTTTCCGGAACGCTCATGTCCAGACATGTTCAAAATCTCAGAATTTGTACACATATATATCCCAAAGTACAATACGATGTGTTGGAGATATGACTCGAGCATGAACAAGAAATTCATTTAATGGTTCACGTGCACTTTGCGCGCGTAGCAGAAAGGTAATTTTGTACAACAGTTTCACAGTTCAGTTGTTTTCATTAATTTGCAAGGCAGTCGTCGTCCAGGGATGAGGATGCATTCTACTCGATGCTTTTCTTTAATGTTTCATTCAGAATCAGTCGTCCCATTAACAACGGTTTTTGTCGTGGAAATTTTTCCTTGATTTTATAAATTACCATAATATCTTGTTCCGTTATGAATACACGCTGTTCTGGAGTTTCAGTCAGTCCAACGTACATTTCCACCAAATCGTCTGTAGGCACCTTTTCCGCAGTGTTAAGAACGTCATCTTCATCGTCACTGTCGTTATGATAACCTTCACTCGAAATAGTTTCGGTTATTTCACCATCGGTCAGTGAAAAAAACAATAAGAGGCATATTATCGATGGTATCTACTTTTCCGTTGTGAACTCAAAAAGGGGGCTGATGGAGGTAGATCGAAGGGACTGAATAAAGAAACTAATAAACTAAGAGTAAACTTAAGTGAAGTGGGATATTTATGTTGAAATAGGAAAAAGGGAAACTAAATGGTATAAAGACACCAGAAAGCATCGCAGTGGCCTAGCGGTCAAGGGAGGCGATTCTGCTCTATACCGCAGGTTCGGAGTTCGAATCGGAGCTGCGCTTCCCTCCGGCGTCAGGCTGTGCGACGAGCCGGCTGGTGGAATAAATCGGTCGCATCATACCGGCTTGTGGCCCGTCCACCTTGGACCCCACTTCTGTGGGGCAAAGGCGTAGGAAAAAAGAGAGAAGAAAACTAACTTGCAGTTTATTTACTAGCACCCCGTGTGGGACAAGAAGTGCACTCTGTGGACACTTTTGCTTCTTGGAAATTTCTCACATCGTAACCGGGCATCTGTTTATTATAGGTAATACACTTACGGATTAATATGCGACCGTTGAGAAAACTCAATTAGAACAGACCGGCAGACACTTTTTGAGTTCTACGTAACGTATTTACTTTTTCTGAGTTCTACGTTACATGTGTCCCTGTTCACATTTATTGATTATTCAGTTATGTTCTACCTTTTAATCAGTTCTTCTCCTAAAACTTTCCTCGTAAGAAACAGAGGTAGGAGTAAGCGGTTATTGAACAAAGAGTTGTGTGGCCTAGCGGCGGCGCCGGGTTAGTGTCCGCCAGTCTGTTGTGATCAAGTCTTCTCTCAACGGTGGCATATTAATCCGTATCCATATTTATTACAAATAATAAATAGATGTCCCGTTACGATGTGAGAAATTTCAAAGTTGCCAATGAATAAAATCTTTCAGTCATACTACAGTCTTGCTTTCCTGCTGTGAGCACGAGCCGCTGGTACAAAATATTTGTGAGACCAATCAAAAGGATCCGCCTTTGTCTATGCCTTCTTGTTAGCATAATCTTTGACTCGTATAAAGATTCAGTCCTTTAAAACAGCTTGAGCGCAAGCTTTTTCCTACTAGAGCAAGTTTTGAATGCATAGCGTTTCATAACGGGTACGTAAGTGTTCATGGTAGATTTTATTTTACGGCAAGACCCGTTTTATGGGAATGGTTACCACCATCATTTCCGCTGAGCGGACCGGGAAGCTCCGGAGCAAAAAGTCAGTTTCTATAAAACGGGTCTTGCCGTAAGTAAAATCAACTACAGCAACTTCACACTTATGTGTGCCTGCTCCATTAACAAATGCCAGCGCAATTATTCTGTCCTCGGTATGCTTCATTCTTGTAAGAGCTGTATCATCAGATGTAGTGAGCGTTCTTTTGGAACAGTAACGTCAAAACAATGTTTCATGAGCATTATGCACTTGTTCTTGGGTCAGCTTTTCGCAATGAATAGCTTTGGTTCCTTTCAGTGAATTCCCTAGCTGCTTCATGATCAGCAGGAGATTTATCATCTAAGTCAGCGCTTCTCAGGGCCGTTGGCCTATTCCGTGGAGCGGGGTTGGAAAGTCCTCTACTAACGGTGCAGAGGGCGATGACGTCCACAAGCTTTGCCTGTTGCCCAGAGGGGGTAGTGCCGCCCCTAAGTGCCCGATTTAAGAAACAGCTGACTAATTCTTTAAGATTTTAATCTCTTGCCTTTTCTTGAATTGCTGCAACCGTCAGCGAATTGAATATTCGGAGTTGCCTCTGATTTTTCAGTTTGTCTTGTGATAATGCCTTGTTTGCTTCATGACCATTATACTGTTAAGCGGAATATGCTCCCTGCGGCTCTCATGAAACCTCTTTCTCAGTACATAATCGAGATAGTCGCCTTTAGATTTGTGCAGTGGTTTTCTACTTTTCGATAACTTCTCTTAATCGCTTTCACCGTGGAACTTTATTTTTCTGTTTGTTCAGACCATATATGGTACAGATTCTAGCACTATACTCTTCTGTAGGGGGTCCCATACTTACACCTCTCTCCAGTTTCTCCAGCACGTGGACTTCTGTACTACCATTAAAACGTATGCCTCTAACATGAGCGTCACAGTCATCAGTGATTGTGCTGCTGTCAGTTTAACTGTCTAGCGTTGTTTTCTTATATAATCGACACGTGAAATCGTCAGCTGAATTTTCTCTTGAGATGGCGTGTCGGCGTTGTCAGATTTTTGAGCATCCCGGATGCCGGAATTGCGGATAAAAGACTATCTACTGTACTTAGTGCATTCTTTTTTATTCGTTCTCTTTCCTCTGTCAGCTATAAACTGACCTGCGCCTTTAATGTAGCTTTGGTTCGTTCGATCCTTCCCTTCCTCACTGCACTGCTGAAAACGGAATATGCCGAGTTCCATAACCTTGGCAAGAGAAGCGTAGATGCAGCATGCCATTTTCACAGGGCGTTATGTCTACTCCTATTATGCATGCAGACCTTTATGAACACCGCCGCTTCCTGACTACCAATACGTAAGAAAGATAAAGTCCCTTCCTGTTCAGCATTGTAAGTCATTTACCTTTAGTTCTCTGTATCGCGTAACTTTATTCGTGATCGTCAGTGGCTATGGCTGAAGAGCACTTAGAATCCGCGATAGGAAGTTTTTTTCAAAAAGTTCTGTGCGTTCACCATTCAGCTGTTTATTTACAACTGCCTAGCGATTCATTGAACAGACTTTCGTTCCTTAACTGCATTTGCTGGCAGGACTGAGACAACTAAAGGTGACAGAATAACATAATCTTAAACAAATTGCTATTTTATGTAAGTTCAGTAGTCAAAGAACTATAGAAGAAATGACTTGGAATACGCAGTTTCACTTAACGGGATCGAATAGACTCATGTTTTCTTGTATGGATTCCACCCTGTTCAAAAGTAGGAATTCTACTTCTACTTACAAAATACGTACCCGTAGCTCGTAGTTGTGCTCGTGCAAGGCACGGGCCGTCTCGAAAGCTACGAGTACGTATTTCTTGAGCAAAAATAAAAGTTTTACCTTTAAACAGGCCAGAATCTGAACAGGAAGAAGTTTAGCCATAGAGGAAATGTGTAAGCTGGAGACTTAACGCTTGATTCGAGTCTGGTATGGGCAGTAGCAGGTACTGACTTAAGGCGAAGTGCGCCTTTACGACTCCAACAGTGCCTTTCTTTCTAATGGCTGCATAAAGTCCCCGTTGGTAATCAGTGTGTTGTAAATGCAGGATTTAAAATATTGCGTGACACGACATCTGATGAGGAAGTGGCTCATGTTTGACAATGCTGTTAGTGTAAATTGATACGCATTCCCTTGGATGACAAGTTTCTTGTTACATCTAGCATACCATTTTTATAGTGATGAATTAAATGTGCAGGAAATGATTGTATTCATATTTAACACACTGATAAACTAGCAACTATGTGTATCGTTCATAGCATTGGTAAAGCAGGCCTTACATCCTGAATAGTGCGAAACTGTATGGCGTTTCAAACGGAATGGATTCTTTGTTTTGGAGTTGCCAAATTCAGGAAGCGCTAACCTATGCTGTTGAATTCAAGGAAGGTTCACGCTAGTCATCCCTCGTTGAGGAAATGACTATTGTTAGCGTACTATTAGGCTGAACGTTGCTTTCAGTCATGCAGAATTATTATGTTGCGCTTTGTAAATTGGTTGCTTGATTACGGGATGACGAAGGTCCCTGTCGAAGAAACGATTACCTGTTAGAGAGAAGTGTGCTTTCCCGCTGTCAACGTCGAGATGGAAAGGCAAAAGTTTTTCTCTTTCTGCCTCGACGCGGGCGACCGAGAAAGTTGTTTCCCCGAACGCTACGTCGGTTATGTACATCTCTGAATCGAGAAATAAACCGTTTTTCGACATGTACACTGCATGGTTATAATATCATTCCTAGCAGCTTCATATATCTAATGCTGATTCACAAGTTATTCCTGCTTCTTTTGCTAGTGTATTTTTCTGTGAATTCTATGTAGGCGATAGGTGCTTTGCCATGCACTGTCAACATTTTGGTGGACGTTACGACATCTTACGTGCCCGTGGTAGGTGAAGGACCATTCCGGAAAGTATGCATGTTTATCCTTAGTAAAGTGTTCTTTTCAACAACGACGTGAATCTAGCCTAATAGCGTGGTAGTAGTATGTGGGCGTAATTTTAAATACCACAAAAAGTGGATTCCGTACTTGTAAAATGAGTACACTTTTGATTGGCAGCGTAACGTAGTATGCATTCAAAGGTGCATGTGTTGTTACCTGTTTAGTGCTCTCACTTTTTTGACAAACGGGGACTAAAGCCTATCGATTAATTTTATAACTGGAATTGCCTTTACGGGTTTTCCAATTTAGCGCTGCAGTTTGCGAATGCAGGCTGAAAAAGAGACGACCTTATTTCCTTTGTAAACAAAGCGTGCTCAGTTCTCGTTCGTCCTTGCATAACTTCACCGCAATTATTTTAGTCTAATTTCCTTTAACACTTTTCAGAGCTGTGCTATAGACCAGTGATCTTCAAGAGGACGGTAGGAAGGTTGAGGGGAAGGAAGAGCCAGGGCGAAGAGAAATGGCGGCGGAAAGGTTGAAGCACGGGGAAGGAACACGTGAGAGAAAAGAAAAATGAATACAGTATATATTAACGCTGGGCATACTTGACTATGCTACCCGTCTAGCCCTTGTTGCATGAATAATGCGCCTAGACGTTTTTGCATTTGCATAATACACGCGTCACCTGCGCCAATCTTACGAATGCTGCACAGCACAAAGGGTACATCACGAGACTACGTTTTCTCGCCTTCTGCATTCCATCATAAATTAGTCCTTATACATTGCTATCGTTCATTCTTCTTTGCAAATTCAAACAAGCAGTGTCTAGACTGATGTGCATTATAAACAGCGTACGTTTCTCCTGCCTTTTGGCTGGAAAATGACCCGGCCAGGAGGGAAGCTTGACGGAGAAGATGGCGAGGTCCGCTGCTAGAGTATGGGTGGAATCCGCTCAGGCAGAAGCGTCAGCGAATTCAACGCCTGCAAGGGGAGCACTGAGGCGCCTTAGCCTCAGAAGCACTGATATAGACTATTTGCAACGATTATATCAATGAGGATTTGGGATATCTCAAAAAATAAATTGTGAAAGGTTCACCCAAATTTCAAACGGCTTATGGTTAATAATTCACATAAAGTGGCAGATATCAGAGAATTCTACGAATGACAACTTGTGAATAGAACTGAATAAAATCTGTCGTCAGACACATTTATTAATAGCTTTTTAAAGAAACATTTCATTTTAAAAGCAGGTCTTGAGCAAATGTAGCCTACTTGTTTCTAGAAGAAACTTCTACTGCGTCTATGGTGTTCCAATGTAATGCTTAATCTACTATAACGCTACTAACCTTGCGTGAACTTACAAGTGAAAGTCAAACATTGCTAAATGATCTGTTTAATGCACAAAGGTATATTCAAATCAACGCTTCTGCAGAAGTACTTGCGATTGTAAATACTTGATAAGGGATCGGCAGTTCCAGAAACAAATGCGATGAGACTATAACTGCACTGTTTTGGATGAGTGGTACTAGAAGAAGACATGACCACAATGATGCTTATGACCGGTGAATAGCCGTATGGGATCAGCTCTTCATAAAGAAACAAGCCAGCGTTTATTGACTGATCATTTCATCATCTAGCCAGCTGATTACCCACCGGCTTTAGGGGAACAAGCCGCTTGGCCGCAATTCGCTTGCACAGATTTGGTGGTTGGCACTGCTTCCACTGAAATTCAAAATTCTTAAATCCTATCCTCTTTGAGCGATCTTCAGTATTAGTTTTATGGATGAATTACTTTTACTGATCCTGTCCAACTGTTGTGTCCATCAATCAATCCTGTCAGCCTAACTGCCAGCTAGTAAATCAAATATAACTCTGTTTTTCATCAGGTACCACTTTTATCTCAGAAACACATGTCTACTTCTTAAAAGAAATCAAAACGAACGTTTAGAATGCCTAGTTCAGATATTTCAAAACTTGTCCGACTTTCATATTGGTTAATTAATCACTTCCGCATATGTTCCATTAATGCTCGTAAACATTGTATAGGCGCAGACCCATCTTTTATAAGCTGAAATCCATGTTAATATAAATCCCTGATTAAACCGACTGTAAAAAAATTAGTTGAATAAATTTGGCAAAGATTTGTTTGTAAATTTAGGCAAAAGGTAATCGTCAATCTTTACCTTTTGTATTGCGTCGACTCTTTCAGTGTCCGTGACGCAGTACCAAATTATGCATGTGAATGATATAAAGAAAACTGTAAGAAAGAAGACGAGGAAGACTACCAAAGGGGCGAAGTAGTCGTATATGGAGAACTCTTGCCTGAAACTGACCATAGCTGAGCCTCAGTTATTTACTGCTTAGAATTTCCGTGGCTCCGGTTTATTCCACTAAACGAAATTATCGTCGTTCCAATGCAACGTTCAGCTTCTTTTTGAATGAAGTAGTTGGCCAACGCATAATTTAAGCGACAGACGGCTGACGGTTCGATCCAGCTTTGCTCTGTCCCAGAAAACTTCCAACTTTGCCGAGCGTCGCTTGTCTGTATTTAAGGCGTTCTGATTGACAGTGTCATCGCTGCCGTCGTTGCCGTAGTCATCGTCACTGAAGGAAGGCATCGTCAGGTTCGTGCATGCGTTTGAGAAGAAAACATTGCTCGCTTATGCAGCAGCTAGCAGAAATCAGCCAGGCGTCGTCTCTCTTTACAACGCGTGCGAATTTTTTGGAGAAGTTCGCGATGTCTATGACGCATTTTAAATTCTTTTTCACTACCCGTTCACCTGATACCTTTCAATAGTGTAACTGACATTATAAACAAAGGAAACAAAAAAGTGTAAGCAATGAACCAGAAGTTTGTTCGTATCCTGTGTGACTGAAGGATTATCACGCAAGTGATACCAAGCTATGTAGTAAGCTCAAGGTGAGTCGAAGGATGCATGAAGGTAAACGGCTCCATGGATCAGCTTAGGCCTTTTAATTTCATGAATAAATCTGAAAGCATGCTGTATTGAGACTCTGTGACTCAATAAAAGAAGTCTGCGGGTACTTGCATCGATCGCCAGTTCCCAACGCTGAAACAGTTTAGTCACCTAATAGCTCTTCAACACAAAAGCAGCTGAAAGTACATGGAAAACGCTTTGGGATATGAAATTACCAGCAGCAAGCATCAGCATGATACAATTGAGCATTGTTGGTTGTTTAGTGCAGACAGCGACATGGAACAAAATACTTTGAGACGCATAGCAGACTTTACGGATGAATACTATGTTTCCGGAAAGCAAAACATGACGCAATTCATTCCCTCATGTTACTCCCTGTCACAAAATGCTCCATAGAGAACGAATTCTGCGAGTTTGTAATTCCGGGAAAGAGAAAACCGGTGAACGCAACAAAAGCCAATTGAATAAAACTGCTTCAAAAGGTTGCAAAGTAAACTGCTTTATTTACCTAGTCGATTGTAGTTAGCTATGGGTATGCTGCTGCAAGTTCCTCACTTATGTACGTTTACCAACAGGCAGCAAAAGTCGTTAGTAATTTAAGAAGATCCAACTTAGGCACCTTTTTCTGTGCTCCTTCAAATCCCTGCAAATAGCAAGTTCATGCAATAATTGAGCAGATCTCTTGATTACCGCATTCATAGGATACGTAGCATTGTAAGATGATGCTGCTGTTAAGGCTTTCGCATTAACGTTCGTATCGTTTGTTGTCAAACCATTGATAGCGAGACAGCAATTAAATCAACTTTTAAGGATCAGCTCACTCGGTAATAATATTAATAGTTAACAATGAAGCGCATAGCCTCAGAAGGCATTAATCCAAACATTTCCTATCAAGTTGCGTTTTGGTCCTGCTGTTAGCTGATTAAACAATATTGACTTCAAGAACAATATGACTGAGTTTTCTCTGTTTTCGTTTCGATTCTGAGCCCACACTCAAAACAAAGAATAAAAAAATACAAAAATAATAGAGAATTGCATTTTTAATTTTGGAAATAACTGAATTTCTCAGGTCACCAATTATTCAGAGACGAAGGACCACTTTTCACAGGGGCTACGTTATTTGCCATTTTTATTCAGAACTTGTGTCGCTCTCAGGAAGCTTTTATGTCCTGTCATCTAACAAGTGAGGGAAATTCAATTTTTGAAAACACGAAAGTACGGGAGATCGAATAGCTCATTCTGTGTCCTTCTTAAAGAGTACCTATTCCTGTCGATAAAGAGCATTTCAAGGTTGTTCAATGTAATCTACTAACGCGTTCCCCTGCTCTGGCATGCAAACGTTCTGATGTCACTATAAATTACTTACGCAAGCAAGATTCAACGGGTTCATTAAATAAAGAGCTTTGCTCCAAGCATCTTAACGAACTCACGAAAATTTAAGGCCATGGAAGTTTTGTTTACTTTTTGAGCTTCTGTAGTCTCTTGATGTCAAAACCACAAACCTAAAGGGAGCAGCTGGTACCAAATGCACACATTAAGCTAGAATCAAAGGAATAAGCGTTGGGGTCAGAGTATCGTAGTATTATAAGCCAAGGTGAACGTTAACATTGCCTTTCCACGTTGAGCGCGTCGTCTTATCTATACACAGGCGACGGAACAGGCGACATCGAAACAGGAGAGACAAAACTTGTTTTTCCGTTCAGGACGTGTTTGCCTGCAACGTCAGCCCACTCAATCCCTAAAAGAAGCTTAATATGCAACCTTAGAGTGACAAAAGTGCAAGAACTTTCGACTTCGTCATTTCCAGTTGCAAAATGCAAAGCGTTTTGAAGTGATATCCTAATTTCAGGCCACGCTTGTCACGTTCGACCCGCTTGTTCTTGCGAGAAGGCTTTCGAAGCTTTCGAGATTCGACTAATACTATTTTCAGTGCTTTCATAATCGACTGATTTTGTCTTCACCGTTTCCATAATTATCCCGAAGACAGAGTGTGTTGAATCCCGAAAAGGCTGAAGACAGAGTCAGTTGAATCCCGAAAGCTTCGAACATGTTTCGCAAGAATAAATGGGTCAGACATGACAAATGCGTATGAATAGGAAAACCTACATGCCCGCTAAAAGACACCTGATATCCTAACTTAAACTTCGTCTGAAGGGACGGTCTTCCTTGACATGAAGTCCTTCTCAATAGCGCAGTCGCCATGAATGTAGGCCCAAGTATTCATGTACCGTGCTGAATCATATATGCCAGTGGTTCTTAAGGTCAGGCTGGCCTCTGCCCATGAGGTGATCACATCGCCCATGGTCCACGGAGGAACAGCGGCTAAAAGAGCGGGGAAGGGAAAATATTGGTCCCAACCATTACCCCTTGTTTTTTCCTGCCATTTTTCTTACTCAGCCTCATGGAGTTTAGCAGTGCCTCAGCCCCAAAACTAAGCCTCTTCACATCCACAGCCGCCTTCGGAATTACTGGTCTCGACCGTGTTAACCTAACGATGATAGCTCTTGTTTTCGGCAAAGCAAGTGAAACCATGAAAGCTGGCAGCCTGCCATGGATCGGTTGCATAGATGCAGAAGCGTTTCAAGTTTTTGTACTGTGTTTTGTTGTCTGTCTAGCAGATCTGACGTAAAGCCTTGGAGCAACAACAGTTCGCTCCTAAGGGTTGTTAATAAGATGTATGTCTTTGCTTCTTATTAATATTGTTACTATTAGTACAACCTTCCAGTTCGTTCAGTGAGACAAATCTTCAAGACTGAAATGGCTATCCCCAGTAGAATGCGAAACACTCTTTCGTCGTTCTTCCCAGTTTTTGGTAAAAGGTTTACTCCATATTAAAAGGACTAAGTTCAGGCGTCTTTAGCTTCAATAAGGAATACAGGGTTCTTGTTTCATAATGGGATACGACTGAAGCAAGGTTCTGCCTTTTGCAGTAGCCGAAGAAGTAGGTTGAAAATTCTTGTTACCTTGAAACTTAATTGTCAAGGAAACGTAATGATTGGCGCGATTAAAACACGAACTAGTTTTCAAAGCCGTTTTTACGTTCATGCATCGATGAACCTTTATGCTGCTAAGTTACAGCAGCAATAAGAAAGTAATAGACATTTCTTTGTTAGACATTAAGGGGGCGTTCTAACTTATTCTATGTTACTATCCTACTACTAGATGTTACCTTGTCTGACGCTAGCAGAGAATTAATATAAAGTTCATTCGCCCTATCCGCGGTTGGGCGTATCCAAAAATACATACTGCCTGCCGTATAAGCAGTCTCCGTGTGTGCGGTTGAGCGCAGGCTGAAAACATTGAATGGAAAATTTTAGAAATTATTTAAGTTGCTAGTCATTCTGAGCGGAAAGTTGAAACCTGACGACGACGTCCTGCTGAGGAACATTATCGTTCCTTTGCTCAGCTCAGCTATAATGTTCACGCTACGCATCTGCTAATCAACTACTTGAAAAGTTGTTTCCAGCCTAACCTGCTTCCACGTTTTTCGCAAATGTTTTGTTTTCATGTAGGCAGACGTCCACCATAATTGCACGCAAAGTTACATGATAATCGGTGTTTTCGGGCTACCGTAGGGGCTACTCTTTCAAGACGAACTGTGGAAAATCCCGATGACGTACGGTTTCAGCAACCCACTATCATCAAAGCTTTGTTTCGTGAAAGAGTAACCGGCGAGGAAATCCATTTGCGACTGTTGAAAGTTTACAAGGACGATGCCCTCTTCTATCCGTGGGTCAAGTTTTGGATCAGAAGTCTCGCCGGGGCAGAGAATCCACCTATGACGAACCAAGGTCTGGTCAGCCAGTTGAAGCCGCCTCTGACGAAAATGTTGCAGCTTTGGAGAAAATGGTTTTGCAGAACAGAAGAACCTCGATTGCAGAAATCATGGCACGGAGTAAGCTTTCTTCCAGCATAGTTGAAAACATTCTACATGACCACTTGAAGCCGTTTAAAGGTCGCTGCACGTTGGGTGCCAAAAACGCTTTCATCTTTTGAGAGAGAACTTCGCATACTGCATTCGAAAAAGATTTTGGAGTTGTTTAAGAAATCAGAAGGTGACCTTTTTGGGCGCGTAGTAACCGGTGATGACTTATGGAGCAGTCGTTATGACCCTGAATCTGAGCAACAAAACATGCAGTGCAAGCACACCGATTCTCTGAGATCAGTAAGGGCGCGCATTGAACCCTAAGTAAGGTTTTGGCGAAAGTCTTCTGGCATGTAGATGGAATTCTTCTGATTGATTATATGGACCATGGTATCGACATCACGAGTAAATGTTATGCAAATTTACTCCATGAGCTTCGAGAGGCAATCAAAGAGAAACTTCGAGGAAAGCTATCGCGAAAGGTGCTGCTGCTGCACGACAACGCACCAGCTCATAGGTCAAAGGTTTCGCTAGCTGCATGCCCAGGTCAACTGCCCACCTTGTAACCCACACCTTGCCCGCACATCTCTTGAGGGATGAGATTTAGAGACCGCAGCGAGCTGTAGGTAGAAGTTTAAGACTACTTTATCTTGCGTGAAATAACACTTCTTCTTTGGTGGCTTAATGAGTTTGAAAGCTCGATGGAAGAGGTGCATTGAAGTTCAAGGGCATCGTATATGATCGTAAAATAGTTTCCTTTTCCTTGTTCGCGTGAAGATATGTTAGGCTAGAAACTTTTTGAACCCCTGTAAGTGTCTGGGTTATCAGATCAGCTATCGTTGTAGCGTAGATGTAATATCCAAGTATCCCTTATTTATTTTGTTATTAATATTTAATAACGACTTCACTGAGAAAGACTAACAATGAATCCTATGAATTTTACAGTAGTCAGTACATTAATAAATTGTTCTGTTTTGTCCTCATGTTCGTTTTATTAGTAGTTATTAATCTTACTCTCATATTGTGGCTTACGTGTTGACATTAGCGTAAGTTAGACCTTCTCAAGGCATGAACATGGAAAAAAGAACTGGACGAAAGGGTTCCACAACCAGTGTTCGCTGTACTGCCAATTCTTCTGTCTCTGTGGTGCAGTCAGTTAGCTCATTCGGCTGTTAATTAGAAGGTTGGTTGTCCAAACCCACCCAAGGACGATGACGCTGACTCCGACAAGTCAATGCTTTTCGTGATCCTGATAAATCATCAGTCCTTCAACTTCCTGTTTCAAACTTTCGCATTGCACCCACAGTTTTGTCCTTTTCATCCAGAACACTGTTTTGACCTGTTGGTCTACTTGCATGAACAGTCGCACTAATTCCATTGAAATCAATCTTAAAAACAATATGCGACTACTGCTGTCATCATTAAAATTATTTCAAATTTTACCTTGTAACTAACATGCATATCAAGCAACCAGTTTTAACAAGCATATGATACAAATAAAGCGAGGAGAAGGACCGTTACCACACTGCACCTTCAACTAACATGATGATGGAGCGATATAGCTTACATATTCTCCTTACAGATTGGCAGCTCACAAACTGCGGTTGCATAGGCTTGTAGGGCGGACGTAAATGTAAAGCTTAGGCCTACAGACCAAATGCAAGACATTTATTGACCTGTGCAAGAGTGCATTGGATTCATAAGCTCATTGCAAAAACGACGATCAAGCTAATTCTTTCCAATTTGCCATGGCGGTAAGAAGACGTCAGGAGGAAAGCAGAAATAACGCGGAGAGCTCACACTCCGTAAAAGTTTAAAGCACTTTATATTTTAAACTAAGTTTTGCTATAAACTAAGCATGAAGATAGCTAGCTGTCATCTGTTCTTTCCCTTCCATGACATCTTAAACAAGGACTAGTTTGGAGGGCTACAAAACCAAAATGCAAAAGGAAACGTTTTCTACAATCAACTTGGTCTCCCTTTAACAAGGCAACTGCCGTACAAGTAACTTTAAACGATGATTATCTGTAATTCAAGGATCCTAATTTCCCAATTACAGTAAGCATTTGAGATGATTGTGCAGTATTGAGTTAGCTTGAGCTGACGGTTAGATTTATATATTCTTTCGCTTATGCTGTAGTGTTATAACTTACTTGTAGCGTTTGGTTAGAGTGTTGCAAGATGAGTAGGACATGAGGATGTAAAGTTCCTTTTTATTTTACTAAATCAAGAAAGGAAACTATCGGCACACCTGTTCTAAAGAATTACACCTTTTACTAAATCGAATGGCTAATTGAGTTCAATTTTATCAGCGTTGATTGCTGTTTTCAGGACGGGCTGATTCATTTGTTTTACCTATGGCAGACGTGCAAGAAACAATAAAACGCCTTCAGAGCCAGGAAAATGTCATGGGAGTAATCCTGCTGGACGACATTGGACGAAGCGTTCTTTCCACTTTAAATTCGGATCTAACAAAACAGTTCGCTGTAGTTTGCCATCCGCTGCTGGAAAAGACTCGGCAAGCAATGAAGGAATTAGACCCAGCCAATTCACTCAGCTTCTTTCACGTTCGAGCAAAGAAGCATGAAATCATGGTATCACCGGATAGAAACTTCAGCCTTTTGGTGATTCTTACCCCAAGCGAGTAATTTTGTGGACGTATTGTAATAAGGTGAATGAGAGCCAGTCAGTCATCTGCGGAACCAGGCGAGCTTCTTCATACAATTTTGCGTGCTTTTCTTCGAAGTGAATTGTCACATGCTGTCGTGTGACTTTGAATTATTAGGAAAAGATTTTCAGTAAAGCATAACGAAATCCTGCAGTCCTACCCGAGCGGTGCAACTGTATAAGGGAAATGTGACAGTCGCTTCTGAACCTGGTTGAAGGTACTAGGATATTCAGATATTCATGGTCTTCCTTGGATCCACGGTTTGCAATCTGTCACGGAGACTTCAGTGCGTCCCATTCAGTCTCCCCTCTTAATTTTGCAGCGGTTAAGTCTTCCAATGTGCTCTTGGGACCTTTGAAACAGGATGTTGCGCATTCCTCCTTCGGAGGATTTGTTGAAGCGCCTTTTATCTCTTAGGTTACTCTGCGCCTCGAATGGAATTTTGACGTCATTACTCCCAAGAATAGATATGAAGGGCAATAAGCTGAGCAATCTAGAGATATTACAATCAGCTAAGCAGATGGTGAGCTTTTGCTAAGCGCTGAGGATTTCATGTCATCTGATCACCTAAAGCGTGGCCGTTCTAACAGGCGCAGCTTTAATCGAAAAGTTATGAAGGAGGTTTTCCATACTGCTTTATTTCATTTTTATCATCGTAGTATGCTGGCACTAAAAATGATAATGTGATTAAAAGCCTTAATGAAAAGTGCATCATATTCTGATAACTGAATTCCTTGAATCGAGAAGCCGTCACGCAGACTTGGAAGTCGTGTTAGTTTAAAGCTTCCATTTAAACGTTTACAGTTTAAACTAATTGCTCGATGAGTTGATGTGTTCCATTACGGAAAAATGAAAGCGACCTAGAACCTTCCCAATTCAACGTTTTGCGTAAAAATTTACATTGACAGCCGTTCCTAATCCGGTAAGTCATTTTATTTTGCTTTCACGCCTTTTTTCGGGAAAAGAGTATTTTCAGAATTTCTTACGATTACGTGCTGTGGGTAATAAGATCATTGGCTGCTTAGGCTAGATATTTTGTTGGTTGGGCTGATGCCACGAGCCTGCGAGAATCCCTTTCTTGTGCGGGCAACTTACTTTATGGTAAAACTACTCCTTCGACGAACCTGCAAACCTGTCCGCGTATTGAAAATTTGAAGCGTGATTTTCTTACAAGATGTCAGCCATAGAGGTGATGGGAGAAATTCGCCTTGAGCCACAGGATAAAATGTGTTTCAACGCTCCATTCATTGATACCAAAATGCAGACATGCGTAATAACAAACATGACAAGCAAGCGCCTTGGTTGGAGAACAAAATCTTCAAATGCAAAAAGGTTGATGGTCGACCCACCGTATGGTTTGTTGGAACCAAACCAAACTCGTTTAGTCTCCATCACATGTGAGCCGTTCGATGCTGAGAAAGAATCTTTGGCAGACGATCGTATTACTATTGAGTATAGAGAGGTATTTAATCCCCACGCAACTAGATTTACTAATAGCATCTTTCTAAACAAAAAGGGAACCACTCATCAAAAAACGTTAAAAATTGAATATAACAGGTGAGCGAGTGGATTGCTTGCGCCAACAGTAGTAAACGAGTTGTGCTTATCACATTGCAAAATGATCTACTGGAAATTCGTACAACATTTAAAATTGAGTACTTGATTGCGTACAGCAGAAAATCGGATGCCATTTGCATCACGGTTTTTGTCTGTCAGTGTAAAAATAAACAGAACATGAATGGGAGACTTTAGTGCAGAAGAACTAATGAACTCTCTAGAGGTATACAATCCCGAAAATTCCGCGGAGTATTATTACGCTATTTCCACTACTTCTTTAAGACTGGGTTCTTTAACGGGTAAGTCTCTCCACGCCCGTCTCTTCCGTGAAACCTCTTAAGTCGAAAGTAAACTGTGCTAAATATTCATTAGGGGTCCCATTTCTTAGGGGCGTTCGCACTGCAAAACGAGCAGTCTCTTAGTGAGTTTGTGCTGGAGCAACCCTACGTTTAAACGAGAAGGTCCCGCAAGCAGGCATTTTCGGCGTAAGTTAAAAGGGCTCTAAATTTGCGAGTATGAAAGCTACGACAATGAAAATGCAAAGAAAACTGTTGGAATGTTGCTCGCCCAGGGTATAGGCGACATACTCTAAGCAACTTCATTAGTTGGTTAACGTGAGAGAAAGTGAGTGAGAGAACAAGCACATAACGCTCAGGCAGGCATTGAGTAACCGGCAACAAGAGCGAGGTTAAATAGGATGACCTTTAGTTTCAGACGCTGCGGAAGAGTTTCGAAAAGGAAGGCGCATGCGTACTTAGTTATTGCTGAATTTATAAATTTATATAACGTTCCATGACTGGACAGAAATAATAAGAAAGGATGAATATTGAATTCCATAAAGGATACTATCATCACAGTAGAAACTGAACAGTTGACTCCTCTACACGCTGCATGGAACGTCCTTAGCTGGAAGAATGTACCTAAGACCAAAAGTAAGGGGCGTTCCGCCGAATATGACCTTGTCAATCATTAAAGCAACTGTTTCACCGTAAGTGCGTGTTTGTTTTCGTAGATGTCGTTTTAGTGTTTTTGCAAGTGAAGCCTGCCAATTACGTCTTAACTTGCTGAATATTTGACGTATATTTCCAACGGTTTTAGCATCACGAAAACTGAAGCAAACTGAACACCATCATTAAAGGTCTAATCAAGCGACATAACTTTCTTAACGTCGTTTTACGGATGGCAGGCTCAGAAGCGTGTACTTTGCTGGCAAGACTTCGCGCTGTGATGCAGAATGCAGAAATAGTGCCGGAAAAGTTGGACGCTTACATTGTGCCGTCAGGGGATGCTCACAATTCGGAGTACACTGCGCTTTGTGATAGGCGCCGTTCGTTCATCACTGGCTTCACGGGATCTCGGGGTAGGTTCAGTTTAACTCTGGCCGTGTAATATTTTAAATTTTAAGCTTTGTAAGTTTAGTTCAGCTTAGCTTATTTTTTATTCATAACATAGGTGTAATAAATCGAGACCTCTTTCCTATACGGTGACTGCGAAGGAACGTTTGCCTTAAAAGCTGCGTATATGTTTAAAAAGTCATCGTGCCTTAATAGTTCACGGTTGTACGGAAGTAGTAAGAAAGGAGTAATCTCGCTATGTTGTGGAAGCCAATACTATTCCTGTTAAAATTAGAGGAATTAGCATTTTCCCGTTAAGCAGAGAAAGTTTATTTAGTTAACCCCAGAGCTTACGGATCTTGCGACATCCGTTTCAACGTATGATCGTCGGTCGAAAGCAACGTGTTTTTATTTAAATAAACCTTTTCTGTTTAACGGGAAGTTACCCTATTGATGAAAGGTCGTTCATTGCGTTGAAATTGTTAGTCATATGCTCGGGTAATTCGTTCCTTTAGTAGTATGATATATTGTTTTTATGAATTGCTGTGGTAACCAAGGACAATGCTGCCCTATGGACAGTTGGAATTTACTACCTTCAAGCATCTAAGCAGTTGTATAAAGATTGGACTTTGATGAAAGAAGGTTTGTCTGACACACCAACATTGTCGGAATGGCTGGCCAATGAGCTCTTTGAGGGAAGTGTCGTTGGTATTGACCCATACGTATGCAGTTCCGGTGGGCTAACTGTCCTTTTCCCTTCTATTCTGTCAGTTTTGTGCTGTTCTAAGATTTTTTCTTGGATCTATCATCGAAATTGTCCAAGAGCAGTATCCGGCTAATTCCAGTGCCCGCTAACTTGGTGGACTGCATTTGGGGCACTTCGCGCCCTCACCTGCCTGCTGCCCATCTGTTTCAGCATTCACTAGAATTCGCGGGTAGGAGTTAATATAGTACTTCCGAAAAGATCAGATCTCCTGTTTTCAGGTGTTCCTTGGCAGACAAAAGTATTGATGGTTCAGGAAAAAATGAAAAGCGTAAAGGCCCAAGCACTTTTAATTTCGGCTCTGGATGAAGTTGCGTGGCTTTTCAACATACGTGGTTCTGACATCCCATATACTCCAGTGTTTTTTGCTTACTGCATAGTCATGGATTCATCCGTTAGGTTGGCAGCTTAATCGTGCAAACGGAGTTGAAAATGTTTATGTTTGCCTTCTAGTCTCTTCATTCACGCGGAGAAGGTCTCAGCAGAATTGAAACAGTACCTTACGGACCCATGGATGACGGTTACTTTGGAGCCTTATGACAGCGTGCACAAGTATCTCACCCTGCTGGCTAGCCGAAAAGACGTGCAGCGCATTTGGATTCCCCCTGAAACCAACTACGCGCTCTACTCCGCTGTGCCACAACAAATTCGGTTTGTAGATCAATCGCCTGTGCTGAATATGAAAGCTATAAAAAACGAAACCGAAATAAATTCGATGAGGGAGGCTCATGTTCGTTTTATCTGTTTAAAGTTGCCCACTGTAGGCTTGATTTCTTGCAGGTGAAAGATTCTGTTGCTCTTTGCATGTTCTTCCATTGGTTGGAGAAGCAAATACTGGAAGTTCATTCTTGCGTAACTGAATTATCAGCCGCGGAAAAAATAGAAGAATTTCGGCGCATGCAACCCCTCTTTTTGGGACCAAGTTTTGAAACGATATCAGCTTGTGGCAGTAACGCTTCAATTATTCATTACAAACCAACAAAAGAGACCAATGTTCAATTGAATGCAAATCAGCTGTTTCTGTTAGACTCTGGGGGTCAATATTAGTAAGCGCCTTATTTTCATTTCCAATTTAACTGTTGTTACTCTCTTAAAGAATTTAAATTTTTGTTGTGCTAGATACTGGTCGGCCATTCTTATGGCATCAACGGCAGTTAAAATATGATGTGATATTCGCTTTAATGTTTCTAACGCCGTTATTTAATCAGTCACCAACTCATCTTTCTAACGTATTAAAAGAGGAAGGGTTATCTCTAACCTATTTTTCCATGTTCTTTTATCGCTTTAAAGATGTAGCTCTTTGTAACGGGATGGTAGTACTTCGTGGATATGTATACCTTTATTTTACGGTAGTCTCCCGTTAAAATAACGGGATACTACCGTAGGATAAAGATGTGCATGTTCTTTTATCGTTCCTAAAAGGTCTAGCCATTTTTCTCATGGTTTAGAGATAGTCCCTAGCAATTAACCAGTTAACCCGAGCGCCACTTTCTCGTTTATTTCTCAAGAATTCATGTTCTGAACGCGCTTCGGCAGTTTCTCTTCTAACGTGAATGCGTATCGATGGTAAAGGGTCTGCTTGCGCGGAGTAATGCAGTTGTTTGCGAAAGTGTCTCCATCCAGTTGCAAATAGAGTACAAAACGTTTAATCTCGCAGATAATTCCTGGGCAGTGTTCAGCCGGAAACTTGAGCTTCTCCACCCTAAGGATTGATTGTAGATTCGTTACTCTTTTGAACCATACGCTGCAATAAAGAGGCCTAACGACTTGTCAAATCTCTCACCCACGCCTACACTGTGGAGGATAATTAGTCGGATGTCGGGCAGTGCTTCCTGCTGATGTGATGCAAATGAATATTTAACGCGTACTACTGGTTTAGGAAACGAAATAGAGCGAGAACGAACCAAGAGAAATCAACGAAGTTTAAAAATTCTGTAACACGGGTTGTCTTGTGTCGCTCTGTTGCAAAACATATTTTCACAGGCTACGTTTGCACTGATTTATTTAAGCGTCATCCGCGGGAATAGGTTCCAAAATTTAACAAACCTGAAGCAGATGCAGAAAGAATACGCATGAATCGGTGGCTGTGAAAATTCATCTACTGATGCAATCTTGAATGTGCTGAGCTCGTATTCGTTTCAGGTAGGATGCAGCAAAGACGACATGTCTGCTCATAAGCAATGAAAGATAGATAAATATGAGGAAGTGCAGGGAATGGGAAAAGTGCAAAAGATGTCTGAACATTGTTAGTATTGATGAGTTTCCAAACATTTGGTGATGTTGCTTGATAAGTGCAGCATCCATAACTAAGCTAAATTGTGCCGCAGCTACGCTGGCTAGACTGTTTTCAAACGTTTACTGAGGCCATAGTAGTTTCAATCTGAGAGAACATGTTCACATATGACTTATTAATAC
The DNA here is from genome assembly GCA_000797535.1 of Trichuris suis. NCBI lineage: Eukaryota > Metazoa > Nematoda > Enoplea > Trichinellida > Trichuridae > Trichuris > Trichuris suis. The sequence continues at coordinate 215,415 of KN538379.1, forward strand.
ATATTTCCAAGATTTCTATCGGAACCATCGTTTTTACTATTTTATTTTTGTTTAGTGATGGTACAACAGATGTGACACGTACTATGATGTTCGATGGAGCGAGTGAATTTGTAAAAGACTGTTACACTCGTGTTCTCAAAGGACACATTGCCTTGGCCAGCTTGATATTTCCGGACAAATGCTCAGGTGGGTAGATTACCTGGTTGAAATATCAACTGCTTCGGCATAAACATGTTTTTCTTGAGGTGTTAGACTAGATTCATTTGCGCGCCGCTCTCTCTGGGAAAATGGACTGGACTATGCCCATGGAACTGGCCACGGCGTTGGCATGTGTCTGGTTGTTCATGAAGGTTGGAATAGAATCGATGATTGATGTTTTCTTCATAAGAGCTTCATGCAGGCCCTAGCGGTTTTGGTACCATAAGTCGTGCAGGCTTCAATGCTGAAGGCATTAGGCCAAATATGGTGCTTACTATTGGTGAGATACTTAATGCCGTTGCGTAATATAACGCATTCCTATTTAAGAACCTGGGTTTTACAAGGACAATGAGTTCGGTATACGGATAGAAAATGCTTATTTGGTGAAGAAGATGACTGCTATGGTATGTAGTCGTCTTGTTGCGTGCTTATTGATTTATTCGTAGAACATCTGTCATTTTACTCAATTTTTGTTTCAGCCAGCAAGCGATGATGTTTATCTCTGCTTTGAGCCACTGACCCTGGTTCCCATTCAGCAAAAGCTAATACTGTCTAACTTGTTGAGCAAACAAGAAGTTAGTTTAACTGTGTCCATTTGATCTCATGCCTCTTTTAACTGTAATTATAGATCGACTGGATAAACAAGTACCATGACCTCTGTCGGGACATAGTTGGGCAACGGCTTCAAGATCTTGGCTACATGGAAGTTTACCGTTGGCTGATTCAGGAAACTATGCCAATTGGCTGAGGCAACTGGCCAACTTGATTTATTCACTGATTAGTGACTCCATAACCTAAACGAAATCGCTGCTGGAGCTTTGTTATTACGATACTACGCATATTTCGATTGACTTTTTAAGTGTAATGCGTTTTTGTTGAGAATATTGTATCTTACTCCATTCTTGCACTTTAGTTTTGGCAAGGATGTGGACGTTTAAACGGATCTTTCCTATTTCATGCCCACCGGGCATACTGTAACTACAAAATCACCGAAAATGCAGGTTCGAGGGCTAAGCACCGAGCTAACTCCGGTGGCACTAAGTAGTCTGACTGTTGGCTAGCAGTGAATGGCAATCGCATAAAGTGGAGACTACCGTAAACTATATCTCATTGTTCAGAATGTAAGCATAATTAACAGGGTCGTGCTCATCTGACCTCTCAACTCGAACAGGCTGGCTAGCTTGAGGAAAGAAGCAAATTAATTTGAAAGCTTTCATTTGTCTTCTATTTGTTCTGATCATAGTTAAGAATAAGAAGTTCTTTAAGCCATTCATCTTAATTAAAGATTGGTCAGTTGGTAACAGGTTCATATGTTTTCATTTTTCACGTAACGAACTTTCGGAGCTAGCACGCTCCGTTATCAGTGCTCGAATGATTGAGACTGACAGAAAACTCAGTCGACTTTGTCAGACGACTGCCTTTATTATTAATACATAAAAGGACTGCGAACAATGGCAACTTGCAAAAGTCCCATATTTAGGAAAAGCTTTCTCAGGTAAGTTGGACAGAAATTTTATTAAAAAGCTACTCACTACAATACCACTTAAACTGACACACATGTACTTCATGATCCTTGAACTAGTTTTGATGTTCAGCTTTGAGAGTCAGACGATAGGAACGTCGACACTCATCTTTGACAATATCATTTCGCATCGCATTTAAATCCTTTTCGGAGCGAAGGATGACTTTTTCATCAACTGAAGTGATCTTCGTTATGTTAATTTTGAATTTCTTTCTGCCTTGTTTTAACTGCACCTTAACTTATATACCAATGGTGTAAGAATATGTACTTCCAAGATCAGCTGCATTTCTGAGTACGGATGCTGTGGGGGGCATTAGCAACCGGATGATGTTAAGAAACCTCTTGCTTTTGATATTAACTTGTGCTACTCACCCACTGCCTCAGCTTGCACCAGCTGTTGTTGTTGTTGTCACGGACAAAGTTGGGAACGGTAATCTGACATGAACACTTCTAAGTTTCCTGCTTCGGAAAGAACTGAAGAATTTTGCTCCTTGACTGTGAGCCTACTGGACCACCATGGACAGCATCCATTCACAAAGAAGACAGTCATAAAGGATCAAGTTAAAACTAAATTCGCATTAAGTGTAATGACCATTAATCTCAATCTTAGAATTCGTACTTGGACGAAGCCTACAGAAAGTCACGCGAGAAGTCTCAATTCTGTACGTTTTGATTAGCAATTCGACATGACCGTTCTGACCTTTTGAAGAACGCTGAAAGTTGAACTATGAACTGCAAGCAAACATTGTCCGCTGCTTCTTTATCACACGTATCTTCACATTAAGGCACATCAATAATAACTCAGAAACAATTGTAAAAACAGAAGTGGTCCCGAAAATTTTGTTTTATGGTCACCATCGCAGCCGGGCCATGGAAAATGCGACCGGTGAATGAGCTCCGCAAGCCAAAAGCAAGGTATAAACAGGAGAAAAACACACTGGTCCGTAAGGTAACCAGTTTTAGGAGCGATTGGCAAGTGAATTAAATTGAGAACAATGGCACTGGTGGAGATGGGTTCAGTCTGCTTACAAAACGGTATCTGAGAGAAACGCAAAGTTCAACAATGGTTTGATAATAAACCGCGCACTGGTAGCGCTAAACGAGATTACATTTCACACTTCAGACACATCTTCTGACATCGTCTCACGAACAAGATGAGCCTCGTCATTATCGAATTCTTCTGAAACTGGGTCAAAGCTGTGCTTCTGGTGTCTCACATTCCTCTTGATCTCTTCGATTGTCTTGTCCGACGCATCTGCAAAGGATATCAGTAAAACATTGCTAGCTTAATAACAGCAGCAAACATAATTTTACCAACGGAGGAAAGAGGTACTGTGCCTCTAGGCAGCGAGGCCAAAGAACTCTGCTGGTCGTCACTGCCCAACGAACTGGGAATTTCCGGGCTCGTAGTCGTGAGGCTGCCACTGCCATCCACCTGGCCTGCGGTCAGGGAAGCGACCGGTGCACTAGCGCTGATGGTCGACTCAATCGTGTAAACCGGATTCTCGAAGTGGAACGATTTTGGCGTGTTTGCTTCTTTTCCTCCGTGAGAGCCGTAGTCAGGTAGGCTAAATTCCTCACCGGATTTTTTAACCACTGGTTCGTCTAGCATTGGATTCTCAAACGACACTATGTTGCCATGATAGCTGACGGAACTAGTCGTCTCTTTTTTCCTAAATCGGCAAACGTAAACTTTAGTATAAACTCGTAGTATGAAAGGAATCTCACTTGAACATCAGAGTTCTGCGTCTGTGGAGTACGTATGCAACTGCGATGACCAGTAAAACACATGCGGTAAAAACGATACATGAAGAGACGATTACGCCAAAGCCTCGAAGTCAACAAGCTAACTGACGTTGACTTGAAACAAAACTGACTTACCACTGGTGTCGTTTTCTATTGGGTATTTCGATTCAGCTGCCCGAATGTGGCAATTAATACCTTCGAACTCTTCGGTGCACACGCATCTACCGTCGAAACGGCAAAAACCACCGTTCTGACAAGCACAACGAGCCGGTGAAGTATACTCAGGCATGATTTCTATAAGGGATCAGCATTAACGTAAGCGCAAAGGTTGAACACGCTGGGAACCGTAAAAAGAAGACATTGATACGGAAAGAGAAACGGTTGTTCATTCCATTTCATTCAGGGGCATGAATTTGTAATCACTTATCAAGAATCAAATATGCACATGGAAAAAGGCACTGTCTTCATTAATATTAATCATTCACCATGGGCTTCCCCCAAGCGCTTACCTGCTTGGCATAGAAGGCCGTCAGCAGAAGGCTGATGACCAATATCAGGACATGAGCATACGTAACCTCCTTTTCCAGAAGGAATGCACAAATGCGAACAGGAAGCTCGCTTGCAAGGATTAGCAGCTGAAAAATTCGTTACAGCAACTTTTAGGCTACAGCAGAGAATACGTACAACTAGCGGTGACGTTGTATTTCAGTGCTTGATAAACACGAACAGCCGTGATGTAACGAGTGCTACTTTTCAGCAGTCGCTTGCCATGGATACCAAACTTATCTTGTACGTAGATTTCGTATCCATTCTTAGAGGCCCAGTAAAGCCAGTTTTCGAACAAGTCCAAATGGAAAACTTCATGCGCATCGCTGCTGATTATTACACGGTCAGTACCATCAGGAAGAATGCTCTCAATGCGATTGAGCTTTGGTGACGCCCAGTAGATGCGATGCCCCTTGGCGTAGTCAATCGTTATGGAACGAGGTTCAAAAATCATAGTGTTTACCAAAGTCTAAATGAGCATATCTGCGCATTGGCAGAACACAAAAATGCAGCGTTCTACTCACTTTATGGTCTTTACCATTTAACGTAAACGATGCTATTGCTGCATTCTCTCCAGCATCGGCAACGTATAGTCTTCCAATTTCAGGATCCACTGCAACTGACAATGGCACTCCAACACTGGCAATACTCCTTCGATAACGTCCGTCGCTCCTGGTTACGAATATTCGACCAGATTCACCATTTGGGCTACTTAGAACATTTCGTTTGCGACGACGAGGACTCAAGGCCAAATAATCCTTAGCTAAATTCTCATCAGCCGCAGCGATGTAAACGTTTCCAGTAACCCAGTCGACTGCCACTGCAAGTGGAGCTAAGGTGACTGAGGTACTTCCAGAGCCTTTGACTTCTTGGTCATTAGAAATGCTAAAACTGACGTCCAGGGGAAGGCCACGATGGGTTTGATTGCCGACTGGAATTGCTGACCAATACACAGCAGACGTTGATTCATCAATCCAGTACATGATGTCTAGAAAGTGTGCAACGCGTTAAAGAGTACAACCAACGAATTTCGTGGAGTGCAAAAACAATTTGCAAACGTACTTATTTTCAGTTAGTGGCTGACAGTTTGCAGTCACTGTAAACAAGATGGATGCTGTAATATCGTCAAAACGAGATGTTTACGAAAGCTCAGTACCGTTTTGAGGTGTATACTAACGCACAGAAGTATCTATAATTCAGACACGTCTACCTAACTTTTAGAATTGTTCACCTCAGATAAACATTGAAACGGGAAAGCTATGACCTGCAAAGATTTTATAAAGTTCAACTTTCGAACGCAACTGGGCCTCTTGAAGAAAGCTCGCGAAAGCTATTATAAGCGGGTAAGGGTCAAAATCCCGAAAGTCGAAATCCCGAAAGGTCAGAATCCCGCACGGGTCAAAATCCCGATAGGTCGAAATCCCGAATAGGCCGAAAATGCAAAGCATGGCCTTGTTTAGGTTGTGCATTGGCACCTTCTAGTTTTGGATTAGTCGAAATGACTCCTTCAGCATTTGCGGCTCACCTATGAACACAGCTGGCTTTTTTTCAGCAGTGCAATCTTTTTACTAACCATAAGAAGGCAAAGAGATCAACACGGTTAACAAAACTAGAGGAAAACTAGACGTCAATGCACAACTGAAGCAAGGCCACACTTTACAGTGCACTTTCGACCTATTCAGGATTCCGACCTATCAGGATTTTGACCCATGCGGGATTTCGACCTTTCGGGATTTTGACCGCCACCGATTATAAGAGAACTTGCTTTCAATACAAAACAGAATTATGCCGTACTGCCCTTCGAAATACTTTTTCTAATTATGCTCGCTTATATCGAACATTGGTCGAAGTCAGTTTCCAAGCCATTCTGATACGATGACCTTAGAGTTAGATCATTTAACAGCTGATAGTTTACCTGACAAGTTTGAGTGATCTGCGTAGAACCTCTCAAATAGATTATCTGATTGAAAAGCGGAGGAACGAGAAAAGGGAGGCAAAATTCTTCCTTTTGCTCAGTATACAATATATGCTCACAAACAGAAATAACGTATAAATAAAAATTTTACACCAAACGTCGCCAGTGTTCGGCATATTACGAACAATTAAGTACGTACACGAAGGCGAGGGCGCGTCAACAAAAGCTATTAAAAATAGTTCAAGAGTTTTGCACTGACAGTTCGGCCAGAGCAGCTATAATGTTAATAATACTAAGCTGACCACAACGGAAAAAGTTTTAAATGAATGAACAATGAAAGAGTTCTTTATTTCCTTCTCAAAGGTGAAACTTACGCTTGACTGGATTGTAGTCCATATTTATCAACATGCTGTCCTCGCCTCCTTGGATAGCTTGAGCATAAAAATTCGCTTGACGACTGAGCTCCATCATAATGATGCGTGATGCAGAGGCGACAAAAACGTCAGGAGGATCTCCTAGAAAAAAGACTGAAATGAAGCATCAGGTAAAAAGTATAGCTGATTACCATCAGCCCGGCAATCCTTGCCCACCATATCACCTATGTGGACAGCACTGGAATAGTTCTTTGCGCAGAGACACTCGTAAGAACCCTTAGTATTAATACAGATTTGAGAGCACGTATTGTTGAAGGTAGCGCATTCGTCGACATCTACAAGGTCAATAGCGACGTATATCAGTTGAAAGCTGAATGAATATGCACCTTCACAATTTTTTGGATTACGTTTGCTTGGCCTAAATCCAGGCCTGCAAGAACAAAAGTAACCGCCGTGTGGCAAGTCTGTGCATGCATGTTCACAGCCGCCTTGATCGGTACCACACTTGTAGCCGCCAGCTAAAGATTAACGTAAAAGCGCAAGACAATTAGTATTAATATAGGGAAGCTCACGACAGCCATCTTCGTCAGAATTATCTCCGCAATCATTCACGTGATCACACACCTTGTCTGTGGGAACACACTTTCCTCCCGTAGCACATTTGAACGCTGCAATTAACGATACTGTTAAATAAAGACAAGAAGCAACACAACTCACAGTCTTCGTTGCATAAGAAAGCTGGACTAAGACAATGGACTCCTTCATCAGAAATATCGTTTTCACCACAATCGAAATTTCCATCGCAAACACGCGTGAAGGAGAGGCAAAGACGACTGAATTGGCACCTGAACTTCAGAGGAGGTTCGCACTTCGACTCAACTGAAACGTCATAACACGTAAATTTTGTCCGCACGTGCGATTTCGTACAGCAGAATTCGTTGTTCTCGTCACTGCCATCTCCACAGTCGTTGTCACCGTCGCATACAAACTTTCGAGGAATGCATACCCCGTTTGAGCAGGCGAACTCGAATGGAGAGCATGACCGTTGCCATTTATCCGTACAGTTTGCTTCATCAGATCCATCGCTACAATCCCGTCGTCGATTGCAAAATAGCTGCTCGTTCAGACAAGTGTGATCAGCGCACTTTAGCTGAAAATTCAAGAAATTTTAAAATACAGAATTAGATCATTCGAGAGACTGCTTAGCCAACTTCCAGTCAATGAGGCGAAATATCAAAGGGTGGTAGCTTGCCGCTTCATTGAAAGGTGTTAGATTTCTGATGTTCATGTTAATCATATACATTTAAACATTTAAGCAACGCTTTTTAACAAGCAGAACACCTTTGATTTAATTATCTCTGGTAACCATAGAATAAGCTTCGTTTAACTTATGCGTACTCACCGTTCCACGAGGGCATACGTGTGCTTCGCAGCCAGCTTCATCTGATCCATCGACGCAGTTCATCTCACCGTTACAAATGAGACTCTTGCGGATGCATTTTCCAGTTAAGCAACGGAACTCGCTTTCTGAGCAAGGAGTGGGATGCAGTACTGAAATCAGTCACAGTGAACCCAATGTCACAACTACGGTGCGAGTTACGGCAGGAGGGATCTTCTTCATCCGAGTTATCGCCACAATCGTCCTCGAAGTCGCACATCCAACGTCGAGGAATACAACGACCATTGGTTCGGCATTTAAAGTCACCGACGGGATCGCAAGAAGGGCAACGGTCAGGATTTTCGTCAGAATTGTCACGGCAGTCATCTTGGCCGTTGCAGAATGCCCAATCCGGTATGCATCTATAGCTGGAGGAGCATCTGCTCCATCCGCGCATACATTGCTGGCTTTCTGTAAAAGTAAATTTAATTATTAGCGAGAAGAAATGAAAACTGACTACCGCAGACTGCCTTGGGTTCATCGGAATTGTCACCACAATCATTATCAGCGTCACAGACCCACGCTTTAGGAATGCACTTGCTGTTGTTGCACCTAAACTGCTCTGGTGAACACGAATTGTTCGCATTCACTATGAGAAAAGTCCAATACTGCATTATATGACTACACAGGAACAGTTGGCTTACTGCACAATTCAGGAGCTTCGTCTGAATTGTCTCCACAATCATTGTCCCCGTCACACAGATATCTCCGTGGCAAACAATGCCCAGTCGTGTTACATTGGAACTGCCAATGATCGCAAGGACGATCTTAAATCACGCGAAATATATCAAGAAACTAGAAACAGCTGCTTTGAACAACGAAACAGTACACATTTCACAAACGGTTGCGAGCAGCAGCAAAGCGTAAAAGTTTTGAACTTACCACAGTTTCTTTCCTCACTGCCGTCGCCGCAATCATCAACGCCATCGCAGATTTGGAACGGGCTTGTGCAGTTATGGTTATCACACTGAAACTGGCCAACTAAGCATATGCGCTGTGCTGCAAAATTTCATTCAATAGGAAAAGAAACAGAACCGATGGTGAAGTTTCAAGCTTACGACAAGTATCCGGTTCGTCTGAGCCGTCCCGGCAGTCCTTCTCACCGTCGCATTTCCACAACATAGGTATGCATCGCTATAAACAAGGACTTTCGTGTTAGTTTCACGACAGCCGCAAATGTGCTATCGTGTACTTACATCATCTCCACCACCGCAGCGCCACTGATTGGCTGTACAGTTGTTGATGCAGGTTTTGTTGTCGCTCAGAAGTATGAAGTGCTGAGGGCATTGGCATCGGAAGCTCTCACCGCCAGGCGAAATCAGACAAAGATGACTGCATCCGCCATTGTTACTTCCACATGGATTAGGAGCTGTAATACGTACTGCTCATGGGAAAACCAAAAAAAGCATTTCAACTATACATTTGAGCTGGTCGAGTGGATGTACAATTTGACAATCATTAGGCAGCTGAACAGTGCTTAAAATAACCTCTTCGTCGATCAAAGAGTGCTTGGACGCTCGAATAATTGACTTGATGTTCCAATCAGACCAGTAAAGATGGTTGTCGAAAACAGCTAGAGAGAATATATGTGGGGCCTTTGTGGCTGAAACATGATTTACTCCCGTTCCATCTATATTCATGTATCTACAATACACAATCCTGAAAGATGTAAAGCAAAACAAGGAGACGCTACCCGATCTCGTTGAAATGAGCATCCCCCCAGAACAAGCGCTCAGTGAAGTAGTCCAACGTAATAGCATTTGGCCAAACAAGATTTCGCTCCAGCAATTTGATAAATTCCGTTCCATCCATGCCGATACGGGCTATGTATGGAGAAAGACTCCACTCGGTAAAGAACAGATAGCCTTTTCTTGGGTAGCAGACCAACGCCCGAGGCTGAGTGAATCTGTCTGCGAGTAAAACTTGACTATAACGGCCATCCAGCTCGCTAACGCGTAGCGTGCGCTCAAGGCGGTTAAGAAAGTATAGCTTCCGCCCAACCCAATCAACAGCCAAACCTTCAACTCCGAAGACTGTGTGGCGAATGATTTCTTCTGAGTTTGCCAAGGCCTCCTCCGGGTGGGGAAGCTGCATTGGTATACGGAAGATGCGCTGTCGACCTATGTCAGCGAAATAAATTTTTTGTTCTAACCAATCGTAGTCCAATGATGCAACGTTTTCAAATCCCATTGCAAACAGTTCTACGTTCTTGCCATCTAAACTTATTTTGCGAATATAGTATCGATTGGCCAGCAGGATGAAAGGCTCCACGTCTAGAACAGTTGGCACAGTCGCTACAGAATTAGGCAACCAGAAACGATAGTACCCTGCGCGAGTCTTTTGCAGGAACGTTGATCAGAATCAAGTTCGAAATAGGTCTGGTTGCAAGTACATTTGAAAGAACCAATTTTGTTCACGCAATACTGGCTGCACGGTGGAACTTTTGAAGCACACTCATCAACATCTATACAGTTAATTATGCAAAGCTATCAAAATATCAAAGAAACTATTAATACTTACCAATACAAGACTTTTTGTCGCCTTGGTCAAGGCGGAAACCTGGCAGACACTGACATTCGTAGCCAATGGCTTTGTCCACGCATTTATGTTCACACAAAACCTTGGCGGCGGTTTTGCATTCGTTTATACCTGCAACAAAGTCCAGTCCAGTTATCTCGACAATAAAGGAACTGCAAAATAGTATATGCCAGACCGCATAATGAAGACTCGTCGGATCCGTCATCGCAATCTGCCCTACCATTGCACACTTTAGAACCATCAATGCACTGCCCATTGTGGCAGCGATACTCATTGGTGTTGCAGTGAGAAAAGTTTCCGGCCGCTGAAAGAAACAAGGCAACGTTTGGCCCACAGAACCAGATTACGTCTTTTACTGCAGTTTTCCTCATCGAAATTATCGCCACAGTCGTTGTGGCCATCGCAAACCCACTGCATTGGAATGCACTTCTTGTTTTTGCATTGGAAATACGAAGAACTGCACGGTGTGAAGGCTAAAATGTCACGAACTGAGCACACTGTACTGAAGAGACGACGGTGAAAACGTACTGCAGTTTTCTGGTTCATCAGAGCCATCTAGACAATCGTTATCGTGGTCACACACCCAGGAGTTGTGTATGCAATGGCCATTTGCACATCGGAATTCCCCTTTGTTGCAAAGAGGCAGTTCCCGGCTTCCGCAAATATTGGGAGATTCGTCTTCCGCGTCGCGACAATTAACTTCTCCATCGCAAACCCAACTTTTCGGTATACATTCAAATCGTCCTAACATTCTGTTCGACTGACATTGAAACTCGTCAACAGAACATGTGCGATTGCCTGAAAGAAAAGACGTGCAACATCCGGCTCAAGTGTTATTCACGCGAAATAAAAATTTGATTCACCGACCGTCACAAGAGAAAAACGTCGACATAAAAGCGACCTGCAGCACCTACCACAAGTATGACGAGTGTCTTCGTCAGATCCATCTCCACAATCGTCCTCACCATCACAAATGAACGCTCTACTGATGCAACGACCGTTATCGCAACGAAAGACGTACGCACCCTAAAACGAAAGGATGCGAAATAAGTTTCAAGAAAAAATGCAACAAAAGAAATTATTTTGAGCGTTCAAACTGGATCAAACAAGTCCCCCTTTGTAATGGCGAAGTTGACCAAAGGCACGAAGGCAAGAAACCTAAGCTAAAAAGTTTTTAACTAAGAACACTGATACTGTAATATGAAAACTGATGTGCAGTGAGAAATTGAAGTGTTATCGCGTGAAGGAGACCAGCAGATAAAAGAATCGGATTCCTGGATGCACTTTGAAGGCAAAGTCCTGAGGTTCGCGTTGAAGAGACAGAAAGTCAGCTTATTCCATGCTTAATTATAAACATACCGACTGAGGAGGTCTTCTACTGTTACCGCAAGTAACGATGACTACAGAAATACTACCAAACATTCCGTAAAATAAAGTATTCCTCCCATCCATTCCGTCCGGAAAGCGGTCCTCTGCAGAGTAAAGCCATGTTCATGCTGGTCAGAGATACTGAGAAAAAGAAGTTAGGCCGTGAAGGTGAGCATAGCTAATTAAATAGTCTACGCATTTCGTTGCATTTCCACAGTATGTTATGTATGCGAATTGCAATTATGTTGTCAACGGAATGAAGTTTCACCTTGTTACGAATACAGTAAAGCAACTTTTCATAATAGCTACTCTGGAGAGATTTTGCCTTACTTGCAAAGTCACGAGCACTTCGAGAAACTGGAATTTGTAAACAAACTATAGATTCGACAATGGACCCGCGAAGAAAAATGAACTCCTTCCCAAATTTTGACAAGCAGCTATGAACAATGTAGACTTTTCGGAACGCGGTCTTGTGCATATTGTAACACTTTCATCCCTTTCAATATAAATAAACCAAAAACTACTCACCAGACATTTTTCGTTAGAAGGAGTACAGTGCTGCTTCTCATCCCAGCCATCTCCGCAGTCGTTGTCACCATCGCATTGCCACGTTTCAGGAATGCAACGGCCGCTAGGGCAGCGAACGTGCAATGCACCACAGGGAGAATTCATACAAAAGAGAGTCTGCTCATCAGCATTGTCGCCGCAGTCATCGTAACCATCACACAGATCCGCCGGCGTTATGCAGATATTAGTGTTGGGACAGCGGCGCTTAGCACCACGGCAATTGATCGGCAAACCAGGGCATGTCTGGTTGCTTTCATCTAGAGCGTTGTCATGACAGTTTATGCGTCCGTCGCAAACCAAACTTTCGTTAATACAAAGTCCATTGGAACATCTGAATAGCAAACAGTGGATAACAATGCACGCCGGGAAAGGAACTTCACCTAAACATGTGTTCTCCGCAAGAACCAGCGCTAACTGAGCCACAGTTAGTTTCATCTGAGAGATCTCCGCAATCGTCGAAACCGTCGCAAACGAGATTCTTGTTTATGCAACGACGGTTTGCGCATGCGTAATAACCCAATTCTTCAGGACACGGACGAACAAGGCAGAACAAGGCGTCTTCATCCGATCCGTCGCTGCATTGATTATCACCATCACATGTCAACGTATAAGGAATACATTCTCCTGATCCACAAGGGAAATCGTTTGGCGGTATGCACGTTGCATTTTTCGGTATACATCTCTTGCCATCGCTTGCTAGCTTATAAGTACTGTTGCAAGCGCACTCCACGCGAGTGTGCGCGCTAGCTGGATCCGGCGCTAAATGGCAACTTTGCTCACAACCACCATTATTAATTGAGCAGGGGTTCGATAAGTTTTTGCATTTTTGATTTCTGAAAAAGCAAATGAAGCAACCGCAACATATGGAGATGTTTTAAACACGTACGACCAGTCGGTATCTTGAGCAACTATGCGAAGTTGTGATAAGGTTCTAACGTTCCTAACCACTGGTCGCGGTTGCAGAGTGGCACTTTCGAGGACATGATAAATCGTGCTGGTTGACGAGTCAGCAAAATATAACCAATTCTTGTAAAGGTCCAGGCCCGTTGCTCGTACATCTTCTAAGATAATCCGCCTATTGTGTCCATTGTAATCAATGCGCTCCACTTTCAGCCGATTTAAATCAGAAAAGTACAAAAATTGCTTGTCCAAGTCCACCGCCATAACAGACACAACGGAAATCTCAGAACTCAAAATTTTTGTCTTGTCTGATCCTGCCATAGTGGCACGTTCAATTCGTGGTTCGTAACTGCCGCCACGAGCCTTGAAACCAGTGTCGCTCCAGAAAACGTAGCCTTTGCAAGGATCCAGAGCCAGAGCGGCTAGCCAATCGCCGCGAGCAATGACTACCACATGTTTACCGTCCATGTCCATTGCATAAAGACGGCCTATGCGACCGGTTGTCCAATACATCTTCTGTGTAATCCAGTCCAACTTCATATCTTCAACAGAACCAAACTTTTCCTGTGAATCTGAGTCTGCAAGAAACAGTAACTTTGAAGGCGTTGAGGTAGCAAAATAAAACTTACATAACACTTTTTCAGGACCAACTAGAAGTCGGACTGAATCGGGTATGTTTGTCGGGAACCAAACTATTGTTCGGTTGCCAGGATAATCTGCAGACAAAAAGTCATAGCAACGCTATTGTAAACTATAGAAACTACCAAGAAAAGCATAAACGCGTTTGAGTGTAGAATCAACTTCGAACTTCCGCAAGCCAAACATTTTTGGATATTCTTTCTGCAATGGAGAACTGCTGGCCATGTCTGGTTCAAGATAGGCACTCTGTATGGATAGGCCATTTAGGTACAGCAGGTAGCTAGATGGCTCTAAACACAGACATTAAATCTAGACAATGGTCGCAAATGGATGCTTTTCTAAGTTACAACATTATTTGCAAAAGCATTTATAAAGTGAAAACGTACTCACGCGGCTTTTCATTGCAATACAAAAACTGAGCTTAGGGAACCCCTTACCCTATCCTCAGCGTTGATACGCGAATGTTGCTTTACTACAGGGCACAGTTCTAACTTGTCTATTGGCACGCAGCTTTTGCAACTGGCCTTTTCAATTGAGCTGAAGCCAGAAACACGCTATTCGTTCAACAACTTTACACTAGCTCAACACTCGACGAATAAGCAACTATTACTGAAAATGCCACTGCGGAATTCTTTGGGTTGAAAATGATGGGCGGCCATGAAAATGCCACAGCGGCAGCGAATCGTTGGTTCCATTCGCACTTTAGTGTTACCGTTAGTTAAGGTACTCAGAGCAAAAGAATAAATTAACTCACCAACACAGCTCTTCTTGTCTTGAGCAAGTTCGCCACGCGCACAGCGACATACATAAGAGTTATCTCGAAGCAATGGAAAGCACAGTTGGTCACATGGTTGCCTTCGAAGGTTGTCAGTCACCTGACAGGGAGAATGGCCTAGAAAATTGCTATTCAAAGTTATGGCACAACATATTAGCGCAAATTACCTTTTGGCTGAACCGCTTCATCGAAAATAACTAATTCGCCCACTTCATCCAAATCTGACAAAAGCACTTTAGGAGTTTGAATGGGACTCGCTGATAGTTCGGCCACAAAAATGCGACGCAAACTACGATCAGACCAGTAGATATTCTTTCCCAGTATAGCTACGCCTTGTGGGTTGGGCAGACTAGAACGGATCACCTGGCGGTCGCCGCCACTCGATTTCACCCTTTGAATTGTGTCCATACGAGAATCCGCCCAGTACAGATCGTGGGAATTCATATCTACGCAAAGTTGACGAGGTTCAATCACGTTGTGAGAGACAATAACTTTGCGATTTGACATGTCCAAATTAGCACGCTGTATGTTCGGTCGCTGCCCACGATCCACGACGTACAAGTACCTGAATAAGCAAGCAAATAGCGCAACTGCGAACAAGCTGAACGCTATTTTTAATTTACCGTTGAATTGGATCCACGACAACGGAGCGAATGTTTTCTTTTCTGGACGAAAACAGTATCATACGATACTGACCATCGAGACGGACTACCTCAAGGTTAGTTTCCTCCGGAGCCATGGTTACAAAATAAAGATTGTAGTTCACCCAATCAACGGCAATACTCTGAACCGATAAGCCGCCATACTGGAGTTCTACAACGGGTTTTATGCTCTGACTATTCAGTTCAGTTCGGCTAATGCCTCTTCGGACCCCAGCAATGTCAGCGAAGAATATGTTAGCTGATCGTACCTCCGCCCCAATACTTATTAGTTTAGTGCCTGAAACAGTTTTGTTTAACCAACAGTAACATCAGGCAATCTTACCTGGAATAGGTGACATGGCCATGCTCTTACCGCCATCTGAGGAAAAGCCAAGCAATTCTCGAGAAGTAGCAGCGATGAGGAAAGAGTTGAATCGCTTGCATCGAGTAGCACCGTCCAGTTTAAAGCCGAGATCGCACAGGCACTTGCGATAATTATTAGTTACTGGTACGCATAAGTGCTCACAGTCGCCGTTGTTAAGCTGGCACATATGCTGCACAACTTAAGAAAAGCTAGTTCAATTGAATACGTTAGTGATAGTAGTGAAACTCACAAGGTCTAGAGTGGAATACGCGCACTGAAACGACGTCAGGAACATTGTCGATTAATTTTTCCGCTTTAAACGTGTCCAAGTGACCCTTCGATGGAAGATTACCACTGAATATACTCCCATGGGCCGAATCGGCAAAGAACAATTTGTTGTCGAACACATATAGGCCAAGCGGCTGGAACAGAGAATCACCTTCGAAGAGGGTCTCTTTTCCCTTGCCTTCAAAGTCACAGGAGGCAATCTAATGTGAAAGCATTGCTCTTAAGATTTCGAATGACAAAATATGCCTCAGAATTACCACGCCCCTTTCGGATTGCGAAAAGAAAAGTCGTCCGCCCTGATAGTCAATAGCCAGAAAGTCAAATTGAGCAAGGTCATAGTTGAGCAATACTTTTGAGTTACTGCCATCCATCTCGGCACGAGCCAGCTTGCGTGCCATACTGGGGCCACCTTCGTCAAGCCAAAACATGAGACTGAAAGGAAAAGCGGAAAACAGCCGTACATAGAAACAGTAATGCGAATGTGCTTACCCCGCGGATGGGTGCAACGCGATAGAAACGGGAAATACGACCGCTGTCGGTGTACGATCGTTGCTGAGGAGAATAGTTCGATACTTTGGCTCAAACGTGTGCACGATCTCGATAGTTGAAGATTCCTTGTTGCCAATATACAGGTTACGCCCAAGCCAGTCGTAGGCGACGCAGTAGGCATCTGCCTGTTTCACTTTCGGAATGAAAGTAGTCGAACTCGAACCATCCAACATAGCCTTATAAACATTGGCTCTTCTAGTTAACCGAGCTACCAGAATTTTATCCCTTATAGGTAGCTGTACGTAATACATGCTGAACGAAAGCTCATCGAAGTCCACATCATGGACATTCTGTAGATTAGAGAAAGGAACCATTCCACCCATTTTTAGTGTAGCGTTTGGTACGTTGAAATCGCTGAATGTATAGCCAACAATGGAACTCTGACGAACAACCATAAGAAAAGGCTTTTCTTCTAAATAAAGAAATTATTAATCAATAGTCATGCAATTATTTATGTGACAATACTTGTATTGCAGCGTTAAGCACATCACTGTTTACAATTATGCTAAAAAGCGATTAAACACGTCCCGACTGTCATACGCAGTAATTTCACAACAGAATTAGCAAGTGCCAACGTAGTGCAATCCTAATGCACAACTGTCTAGATTATTTTGTAGATTTCATTTCGTGAAACCAGTGTAACCCTACAAATTATTTGAGCGACAGAATAACTCCATGCTTCAGAAATTTACATCACGAAACAAATGCTGCATCTTTTGACAATAGATAACCGCTTACGGGCTTAGTGAACTCGGACTTTTAATACCACGCATGTCTCGTGGTCGACGGAGAAAAATAAACTATATCATTGGTAGACAACTTCTACCTCTTTAAAACGAACTACTTGTAGTAGTTAAAATTTTTTCCGTCACGGTGTGGCAACAGCAGCCTCAAAAACTCTTGATTCAACAGCTGCTTTACAAGTGGTTATTCGTCGCAAAAAAACAAAAGCGTTGCATGAACTTGCAACAGCTTAAACTTCGTGACAGCAAAATCAGAAAGCACCCAATTCCGAACGAACTGCTTTGATGGGCTTAGATACTTACATGAAGAACTTAAATAGTACCAAGTTGTTGCATGTAAGCCACATGACATGTAAATGTTTTCCAGAAATTACTGAGTTAACATAAAAGTCAATGAACCGAGCTATCCCAAAACTACAAGCAATCCCTTCATTTAGTAAAGCTGCAATATTTTTCCATTTTACTAAAGCAATTGGATTCTGCTGCCAAGAAACGTGAGCACTAAGCACGTGAAATACTGCTCTAGGACAAATCGTGCTACTTCTTTACAGGCTGAATCCCTTAGCTTAATGCTTCACTTCGCCTAACAGAAGAGCAGGACAGCATATTCTGATTCGTCAATGTAGAAAAGGCTTTAGATTGCAAAAAAGAAGGCTACGCAGCAAGAAGAATGACCCGCTGTTCATATAATTCCATTTTGAAGAGCTTACCATTCACGCAATCCTTGTTCGTGGCGTCTAGTTTGAAACCGATTGGACATTTGCACACATATCCCGGAGAAACAGGAGTCAACAAGCACATATGACTACAGGGCCTCTCACGACACGGGTTGTCAGCTGCAAATGACATGCATAATGTTTAGTACCCGTACAACGGAACAGCAATAAGAATAAATACCCGTGGGTTGAAGAACTTCGTGAGTAGCCAGAATACCAAGGATCTTCGAGAAGCCATGTGCATACTCATCTTTAGCCAAGTCCTTCACCTTGCTGTACCCAAACACCTTCTGCAGCCGCCTATCCGACCAGTAGACGTGGTCTTCGAAAACAGCAAGACTGTGTGGGTGTAAAACGTACTGAAACACAATAAGCACAATTTCGCTAATATGGCTGGGATATCACATAAAATTAATACCTTTTCGTTGGCGATAACTTGGTGACGCCCAGTCCCATCGTAGTTGACATATTCAACGTAATCTAACTTGCTATCCGCAAAATACAAGCGTTTCGTGGGTAAATCGACAGCCAGACCGTTGGGCCAGTAAATTTTTGTGTCCACGATTATGCGAAAATCACTACCGTCCATGTTTGCCCTGGCGACATGAGGATGCATGCCCCAGTCAGACCAAAAAATTAGCCTGACTTGATTTCTGGGGTCAAGAGTCAAGCCACGAGGGCGTGATATGTTATTCATTAGGATGGTCCGATAATGAGGAGGATTCAGACTAGCTACTTCCAAAGTGTTGAGATTACTGTCCACCCAGTACAAGTTGCGACCAACCCAATCAACGCTAAGACCTTCAGTGATATCCAGACCAACGTTCAAGAACATCGTCTTGTTGGTACCATTCATGGAAGCAAAATAAATTGCTTTGTCCTTCAAGTCAGACCAATATACCTTCTCCTCAACAGAATCCCAACTAAGCGCAACGGCATTATCGACAGCGGCACCGAAAGTGTTCCAATTTTTCAAGTCAGCAGATCCCCAATAAATTCGGTACCTGTTGGATACATACAATCGCATGGGAGAACCTGAAACACTTGAGTTCACCGTTTGTTTATTATGAAGGTATCACAAACCAACTGCTTTGCATGTCGATCCGTCTGACCGAATCTGGTACCCAGCATCGCATGTACAATAAAACCCAATCTTCATAGGGTGGCAAGTTTGTGAGCAACGTTCATGGTGGATACATTCGTTGAAAGCTGGAATTAAAACATAACGTTCTTCCAAAAGCATAACTTTAACTTACGTTGACAAGTCCACGCATCAATTAAAGCTTGACCAAGAGGACAAGTACAAAAGCTTCCATCTGGACCAGCATGACATTGATAACTACACCGTTTTGGCCCGTTTACACATGTATTCATCACTAAAACACAAGAGAACGAATACAGCAAAAGAAGTCGAAAAGAAGTAAGTACCGCATCCTGGCCCTTCGTCTTCACCGTTGGGGCAGTCTGGCTTTCCATCGCAAACCTTGTCCAAAGGAAGGCAAAACAAGTCGCTACTCATGTGGCATTTCCATTTACCAAAAGTGCAATTCTGGTTAACCACTAAACAGTCACAGTTTACGAGCGCAATTAGTTAAGCAAATTACCGCATCCTGCGTCTGCAGATTCATCTGAACCATCAGCACAATCGTCTGTACCATCGCAGAGCCAGGATTTGTATATGCAATTGCCATTTTTGCATCTAAAGTGATTTGCCGGACAGGACTCGGTTGCTATAAGCAGCACAGTCGTATTACGAAAAGCAAAAACAAGCAGTATGTAAGCCTAACTGCAATGTCCTTCAAGTTCGTCAGAACCGTCTTCACAATCTTTGTGCCCATCGCAAACCCACTGGTTCAAGATGCAAACATCAGTTCCAGCGCAGCGAAATTCAGTCTCGCTGTTGCAGACCGCAAGTTTGCTAAGGGCTGAAAGACAAGCGTGGTGACATTCTGCATCTAAAGGTAAGGCGATTAAAATTATACTTGAACATCCCTCTTCATCCGATCCGTCCACGCAATCTGGATGACCGTCACATTGCTTCACGGATGGAATGCACTGCCGCTGATTTAGGCAACGGAAGTTCGATGGGCGGCAGGAGACAGGTGGACATCGAACTGGGTCCTCATCTGCGCCATCGTAACAGTCGTCATCTCCATCGCATAACCAATACACTGGAATGCACCTTCCGTTGGTGCATCTGAACTGCGAGGCAGTACACGTCCTATTATCTAAGAATAACAGCAATGAGTGTATCACAGACTTGCAAGCAGACTTTTTTTTGCAACAAGTTGTTAAGTTTTCCCTCTTTATGATGCAAGTACAACTTCCTTCCGCCGGCAGTAAACAACACGTAAAATTGGTGAACAAACGTCCTATCCAATGGATGGTGTAGGTTTGCTAGTCATCTCCGTGCACGAAGTATACGTGACCCAGGCTTTCAGTTATAAAGGAGAGACTGCTAGCCGTGAAGCCATTACGCTCCGGCCACTCAAGCCGGAAACTGCACAAGGACAGTTCCCAGAACTCCGTGAAAACAACACAATGGATACGTTGGCTCGTTTCACAGGTAACTATTACTCACCCGCCTTGTCGGACACTTTTATGGCACGTGCAAACGTTGAACCGCTAATTATCTCCATCAGAGAAGTAACGACTGCTTTAGGCAACTTATGGTAACAACACCAACGGAACAGCAGAAATTTCAGAGAAGAAGAAAGGGAACGTTATCGTACTGATCAGAGCAATTATTAATACAGCGGGGACTGAAGTAGAAGTACAAGCTTAACGGAGATAAGTTACACCATGTTAAATGCACAACGCAAAATGAAATGCATCGTTCACTTTCGTATGATGACCAGCTGCTGATTCGTTCAAGCTCGAAGTTTAAGAACAAACACCGTAACAAAGGATGGTCAGGCAGTACTTAATGTAAACGGAGAACAACTTACATTGTGAGCTCATTCTAAGTTCATTATTTTTCACTGATACGTTCAACATTGCGTATTTCCGTCAATAAAATAGCAGTGCACTTTAGGTGTTAGGTATCAGCTGGAAGTTACAACATTACTGAAGGTCAATAGGTATCATGCAAATTCAAAGCATCTGATCGAACAAGTTCGTCCTGGAATAAAACCGCGACATTGAACAGTGATTACAAATAGAAAATCCCTCTGCAGAAATAGAAGCAGCAAAGCAATCGTGAACAAAGCGTACTTACAACATAGCGACAAGTCTTCATCCGACCCATCCCCACAATCATTGTCAGAGTCACATATCCATTGCTCCGGAATGCAACGACGATTAGCACACTGAAACTTCTTTCCAGAGCAGACCGCTGCAATTCACCAAACGTGAGACGGTGAAACTTCGTATTGTGCAGAAGACTTACGAACTTTCCCGTCCTCGCAGTATCGCGGATCCTCGTCTGAATAATCACCGCAGTCATTATCACCATCGCAAGCATATTGCTGCGGAATGCATCTGTGAGTATTGTTGCACATAATCTGTCCTGGTGCACAGGTTTTTTCCACGGAGCAGCGCTTTCCATTTACCATTTCATCAGAACCGTCACGACAATCATCTTCTCCATCGCATACCCATTCTCGCAAAATGCAACGCCCATTCGCACAAGCAAAGTGTGTGTCGTTACTGCCGCATTGCAACTCCGGTTGTTCCTGGCAGAATGGTGTGAATACAAAAAGGAGGGAAAATATGCCCAACTCACGAGTGGATTCTGTATACAAGTATAACCAGAAGCGTCTAATATTTCGCCATGAGAGCATCCGCACTGTTTCTCTTCAGGTATTCCTGCAGGTGACGTTTTGTAGAAGCAAAATCGCTGGCAATTCCCATTGTTGATGCATGGGTTGTTAACTGAAAGGAGAGCATTTCTGTAACTCTTGAACTAAGAAGTGACATCTAATCATACAGAACATTGGTTCGTTCAACGGAGAGCAAGCCTTCAAGCCAAACAAGCTCTCGGAGGATGCCAAATTTTTAACCATTATAGGAGTACCTCCACTTTCTTTATTTACCCTCAAAATGGAGAAGGGTTGGCTCTGGATGTAATACAATTCGTCTAAAACAATGCTACAGTTCTTTCTAAATAATATTCACTATTCAGGTGACGTACTTCCGAGAATGGCCAACGCTTGAGGAGATGGCCGAGGGGCAATATTAATAGTTCGCACCTGAGTTCCAAGCAGATCACCACACTGAATATGCTTCAGTAAAGAATCCGCCCAGTACAACATATCTCGCTGAAAGTCTATAACCAAACCGCCAGGTCGCCCGATGGATACATTGCGGTATACAGCACATGCGCTGGCATCACTGTTACACTTCATTATCCTTGCGGGCCTACGGGCTTCGGCATAATATAAGAACCTAAACGTAAAAAATCAGCAAGCAGGAAGTCAAAGATAGTGTGTATCACTGCTTACCCTTTACCTGGATGGACGACCACTGACGTAGGTCCTCTTAACTGTCTCAGTAGCGTGCGATGGGTGTTTCTCTGTTCCGCGTGAACCACCTCCAAAGTATCACGTATATTGTCCACATAATATATCAGTTGTGCTATCCAGTCGTAAGTAAATGAAACCAGTCCGTCGTTGTGGTTCACTAGCACAGTTATCTCCTCTGTACCGTTAGGACGATTCTTGAAGATCACATTATCCATGATGTCTGCATAGAAAATCCACTGGCGTCGGACATCGCATGCTACGTCGTAGAATAAACTAGTTAGCCGAACGCTGCTCTGTGTTACAGGTAAAATGGCATCAGCGAAGACATTGCGGTCCGGTAGAATTCCTCGCACAACTTTACTGCTGCTGAAGAGCAAGAAGTTTTGTACAGCTGAAACGACGTACTGTTAGGTGAAAAACGCCATGCTTGTCATACGTACGCTGGCATAAGGTTACGTTCTCTCTAGGCTCATAACCAATTGCACAGGCACATCTATATCCGACATTTTGAGAAGCCCCGGGTGTTAAAATACATAAGTGCTGGCAACCGCCATTATTTACTGCACATGGATTCTTGATTTGGCGATTCTTCAGACACTTGCTGTCGTTGGCTAAAACAGGCCAGGAAAGAACGGTTAAATAGGCAACTATAGTTCTTACGTCCTGGTTGGACCATGGCGTGAAAGGCTGCGATGCCCATTGGAAATGCATGGTCAACGCTTTTGCGCCACACAGTGGAAGTCTTATCTGAACCAAACTTTTCTACCTTCATAACTCCAACGCGTGTCCAATCAGTCCAGTAAATGTATTCGTCGAAAACCGCAAGACCGAAAGGGTGAGGAGCGTTCAACATTCCTTGGGTAACGATGTGCCTAAATAGCGCAGGCATGCACAAGAAGTGAAATACTTGTGGAATAAAATCAGTTGAGAAAACGGTTACTTGCCCTACTTGTAACAGCCCAATACATTAATAGTTTTGTTTTCTGGAACATCTTAATCCCATTGGTAATAAACAGGATATGCAGAGACATGAAAGATGACCACTCAGTTGACGGCTGGGCAGTAGTACGGGCAAGAACATAGACCTCAAATGTTTATTATCTCCAATTACGACTGAACACGTAGTTTCAGAAGTTCTCTATCTGTCGCGACGTATGCATATTATCGTGTGCTACCATGAAACTTGCTCGCCCATCCTTAGGCCAAGCATTGTTTTTTGAACACTGACACTGTTTATTACATTTTTTCTTCCTTATGGATACTTAACAGTAGGGCAGATGACATAATGGTTAGCTGAGACGTCAAGTATCTTTCACTAGCATCCCAGTAGAGCACACGTCCTACATTTAACACTGAACTTTAGAACGATATAGAACACTTAGCACTAGAACAAACTAAACGCCATGTACGTGACTCAACCATTCAGGTTCTGTACGCAAGATGACAGTTACTTTGCTTTCAAAGAAAATTCTTTCGTCAGGAGAGGACTTCCAATGGGGAGTCCCCTATCTCCGATCCTGACAGAGATTTTTATGGGAAACCTAGAAGAAATGGTTTTCTCCAAAGGCGCGATTCAACTCATCATCCAAATTCATCAGAAAGCACGCAGACGGCATTTTCGTAGCTATCAGAAGTGGAAGCGGAAAAGTTCTTAAATGGCCAAACCGGCTTATTCCCAAACACCGTTGATTTCATCGTAGAGGAAGAACAACCACCGGCCATCCTTTCCAGATAAGCTGATCATCCGGAATAGAAGCGAAATTATAACAATGGTATATATTGATAGAAATATCACAAATTCAAAAGAACGCACACACGCACACATCAGAAGGACTTTAGAATAAAAAGAAACGAAATTTATGCGTCCCAGTGCTTGCTTTAACAGAGATCATCGAGTTTTTCTAGGTGACGTAAGGGCAGGAGTGATTCAAAAAACTGGACGTTGTAACTTAATTTGATTTCAGAAAACCGATGCAAGAAATTACCCGGAATCTCATGGTTTAAGTCATGGTTTAAATTACCCGGAACTGCTGTATTTCAACTCGACTGATACTGTGATCACACCATCGCACCGTACCCTTCCCAATACTCCCCCTAGACTTCGACAACTCGTACTGATGATGGAACCACACGAGTCTTGAAAGCTCCGTGTCTAAGTTCGTCCTTTCCAATAAACAGCTTCCTCTTAAAGTATTACTGGCGTTGATACAATTACGAACAGGTTTAATCATACTAGCATCAACATAGGAAAATCTTTGTTACTAACCCTATTCCTGTGAAATTCACATTTTCATACTTTATTTAAGGCCATAGCTCATTAAAAGTAAAATAAATTCGAACAACAGCATTGTTACATTAACAGCGCAAAAGATGAGGTTCAGAAAGCTCCAATTTGGTAAAGTGCCTTCCGAGATTGAAACTTTGCCTTCAATTTCAGACACAACGGAACCTAGCTACTTCTGAATCAAGGAATGCAATATTCAATTTTGCTTAATTTTTTGAATAAAGTATAACTTAATTCTTAGTGTAAGTCGTTCGACGAAGACGGTAAGATGCTGGTACTACGAGAAAGTGAAAGTGAAGAACGAAAACAGTAAGCCCCTCAAGGTTAAGCTTCACATTCGGGTAGCTAGCCACATTTTCTACTCTATCAACAGTCGTTGTCGGTAGATCAATTACGAAATACAAAGCGCATCAATAATCAAACTATCTTACCTGTCAGATCCATCGTATTTGATCGTCTCAATTAGATCTATCTTTGGATCACACCAGTAAACTCTTTCGCCAATTAGATCCACTACAACTGAAGTGATCTGAAACGTGTGGTTGGAGACTAGAACCTCTCTGCCGTCACCGTCCATCCCGCAACGCTCCAACTTTTTCTCATTGGTGAAAAACATTATTCTGAAAATGTAACTGTCTACATCCCACTTTTCTGATGGGACCATCTATTAATCGCTTACCCCCGTAATGGGTCCAACGCAACATCCACTGGTAGAACCATGTCATCCATCAAAATCACAGTGCGGTACCTACCATTGAAGTCACATACATCTATTCTTTTCGACTTTGACTCAACCAAGTAGAGCTTCTTGGTGATCCAATCGACGGCTACGTTCCGCGGTTGAATCAGATTATGGATTGGCAGTTTTCGGTGGTTGATTAGTATTCCCTCGTCATTTAACGTGCCGCCATATATTTCGTTCGCCTCTCGCTCGACCCAGAACACTTTCTTGGTCTCATAATCAAAATCCACTCCGTATATGAACTTGCCTCCAACCAATCTTTCCGCTTCAACATCGGCAAATGGATTGATCGCGTATAAACCTTCTCTTCGGGCTACCAACAGTCTCATCGAGGAATCTGAGAACGTACACTGCCTGGTTACATCCTCTTATAACTTAAGTGGATACACATACGGTCTCGAGAAAGACAATAACCACGTCCATTTTTCAGCGTCAACTCAAAACAATCTGACATGCAGGTGCACTGGAAACCTGGCTCCAGATTCCTGCATTCTTGATCGCAGTAACCGTACTCAGCGCATTCATCAATATCTGATAATGTCCAAAAAATTCAACCCTCTCTATCCTAACTTCGCATCACCTCACCTTCACAACTTCGTTTATTTATCTCGCTGACCCGATATCCCGACGGACAATCGCAAGTACCACCATCTGGAGAAGAACGACACACGAAGACGCACGACAGCGCAGAACACAAGGAACGACCTGTGAAACGCAAGAGAACAAACAATAAAGAAAAGATCCAACGGAAATAACCTAAAACTTACTGCAATTAGTTTCATCCGACCCTTTAGGACAATCGGGATGTGAATCGCAAAGTTTCGACGAATCGATACAATGGCCAGTGCCAGGGCAGTTCCACTGATCACGTGGACAGTGATATGCACCTGAAAGTGTTTCACCTACTCTGAGGCGGCGAGCAAAATCGAGCATACCGCAGTTTTCCTCATCGGAACCATCACCACAGTCATCGTAGTAGTCACAACGAAATTTGACTGGCTGACAGCGTTTATTTTTGCACTGGAAATACCCAGGCCCACACTCAGGGAAAACTGAAAGAGACGAAGTTGACTGCATTTCCAATCCTTAATGAGTTTCTATCATCTGACGCACCGCAATCTTCTGGTTCATCAGACCCATCTTGACAGTCCACTGAGCCATCACATTTCCAGCTCAAGCGTATGCATTGACTGCCATCCTTACATCTGAACTGGTACTGGAAGCAGGATTGAAGGTTTTCTGCAAACAGGCACATTAACCAAGGAACGTCTCTTACACTAAAAACGCAGCTGTTTTGTACGGGTGTGTAAAGCTTCATAACTCTATACAGAAGAATCACACGCGTATGATTCTCTTTAATTTGTGCAACGGAATTTTCAGGAAGCTTGTCCCGCGACATGCTGGATGTAAAGGTCCCTTGAAGCGTAAACACATCTGATCAGCTTATTACGGGACGCGGTTTGTCCGGAGAGCTCCGTTTCACAAATAAAAGATAATCATCATACATGGGTTGTTCTCCGGTGTAGAGTTACGAAAAGGAACACCCTTGCAACAGCTGAATTGCTAACCACAATTCTTCTCGTCCGACAAGTCTCTACACTGATAAATGCCATCACAGACTTGGCTTCGCGGAAAGCATTGTAATCCATTTTCACAGTGAAAATCATCCTCGCCACAAAACTGCCTTGCTGAAAAATTAACACGTTATAAATGTGCTTACAGCAATTCCAAGCGTACGGCAGTTCTTTTCATCTGACCCATCAAAGCAGTCTGTGATATTATCACACTTCAGATACGACGGAATGCAAGAAGTTTCGTTCCAGCGATAGTTGTCACATTGGAAGTGGTCCGAATTACAACCAGGGTGGGCTAAAACCAGAAAAAGACACACAAGTTTGCTTATAAGAAGCGATGAGTTCTTAAGTTACATCATATGCATAGCTGTAGAGAGAAACTTGAGCTACTGCAACTACAAGCGATCGCTTTAATGGAAATCAGTCACCCTAACTAGACATAATCCGACATTGTTAACTTTGTCTGTCTTCAGATTCCCAAAAGTTGATTTAATTGAACCTTGTGTTTCAAAACTACGAGTTTCTTACTTGAACAACTATACTCAAAACAATAGCAGTGCCATACACAACAGTGACTGCAATAGATGTCAGAGAACGCTCACTACCTAGAGTGAAGGTATTTCTTCGACTTTGCAACCACCAATTGGGAGGAAAGCTTTTTAAACAAAAACAAAAAATTTGCGCCTATTAATGATACATCACTCTACTTTTACAATCTTAACCCTAACTAGTTACCACGTTTCTAAAACTGGAGGTCAAATCAGCAGCTGAGCCAATACTGCTCAACTATGAAAAATATGTTTTACACCTGCATCTGGAACCGTATAAATCATAAACCAGTCGAGCATAATCTATTTTAATTGTTACGAAACTTTCTTTGGGTTATCCTACCCAGTTTAAGATGCTATTCTGCGCTGTTTACGCCTAATAGTAGACCTAAGCTAGCACAACAAACCTGCAAACATTTGCAACACAGTACTACGCTTTCCTTCTTAATACATTAGACGATTAATAGTATTAGTAAAACCTGCTGTAATGAAAGTATAGCTTTCTCTTTAGGGAGCATAAAGTTTCATTATCTTTCATGGATCAAAGTCCCTTCAAATTTAACGTTCAAGTTAGAGTAACCTTTTTGTTCTGGCCTTGTACGGAAAGCTCCATCAAAAAATAAACTCTAAACCTGAACAGGGATTTTATCCGCAAAAGACCATAAAAATTTGTTCCAAGCAATTTGCTTCCAATGAATCCAGTTGGATCCCTACGCCATAGCTGATCTCATGTAGACTAAGCTGCTACTTTTACTCGAAGATATGATGAACAAAGGGACTGACCACGTGTACAAATGGAGAATGTGTCACATGACGTACCAACTTGTTCACCAAAAAAACTGTGGCATGCATTGATGACATTAGTACCACAGAACAATGGTCGCAGCTACAGTTAGTATCCATTGGAAAAATGGTAATGCGTAAGAACTTTACGCGCTCTCGGTTCCACGTTTCAGCGTACACCTCTGGTGTTGCAAATTTTAAAAACTAACTTTGAGATTGTTCACTTATATTTAACTTAAGCTGTTTACCATCGAGTGTAACGGCGAAAGGTTAGATGGACATGCATGTCAAAATTATGGCTCAAGATAAAACTAAAAACATTTGATGCAATCCGAAAAGGTCTAGCCTATTATAACCCGTCATAACGCTGACAACAAATGGTTGAAATTTGAAACTGGCTGTTCTATTGACGCAGAGAAGAATTATGCTTCTGACAACGTCAAGGCCACTTGTAATTGTAATCATAATACCTTGACCTGCCGAAACGTCTGCGATTCCTTCACTCCTTTCGAAAGCGAACTTCCCAGCTGGAGCAAACAATCGAATCAGGCACTTTCACGTCACAGGATGATAAGTATCCAAACGGCATTCCCGAACAAAAGATGGCAAAGGGGCGCGCAATAGTGACGTCGACTACTTTTCCAATCAAATAGACATTGCCATCAGCACAGAGAAGACTGGACCAGAAAGAAAATTTGCCGTACAGTTTTTTCGCAAGGTCAACCGCGGCGGCATAATAGAGAAGTTGCTATTGAATCATTTAAAAACGAACCGGTTCTTTGTTGATTTGGTAAACTTGTTTAAAACGTCACAGGAAAGAAAAGAAGCAAAAATGAAGTAAATATATTCGGTCAATCATCCGCAACTTGAAACCGACAAAAATCAAACTACAGATATACAGCACCTGACTTTCAGTAGAGGCAGACTACTAGTGGAGGACAGAAACCAAACAAACCTACTACTAAAACTTACAGCCACTTCGCGCGCATATACCAAACTCGTACTTAAATTGTTGGCTTGTCTTCCAGACTTCACGGCATTTCACTTATCGCATCTCAGAATACGACGAAGCAAAGCTTTTGCAAAGGGAAGAGCAACGACTGGCAACGAGTGGATAGTTAAGGTATATCGATGAAAAGAACCTGGCCTTGCTTTCCAAAAGGAGCCACAACGCAACTTTTGGAGAACTAAGTGATTGCAACATCACTGAATGCATTATTGCCAACCAACTGGACAGGAAACTACCTATAAAGACTGAGCATATTTAATGTTTGCAAATGGAACAGCATACAAGCAGACAAGAGAACATGCCGTCAAGTAAGCAATCTAGATGTGCCTATAATGTGGCGACAAGCAGTTCTCGTACAAGGCATGTTCGTATAGTGCGTTTTCGATCGTACGCGATTCTGCCGGCTGGAAAGAGTGGGCGTAAGGCTAAGTCTCCCTGTCTTTTTCACCCGACAAGAGCGAACACTGGCCGTGTTTTGATCGTATGCGCGTTTTTAGTCCCGCATAAGCAAAGCAGTGATTCTACTGTGACAAAAACGTTTATGATTCATATCAGAAGGTATAGCCCGAGCCATAACCTGAGAATGGCCGTTAATAACATCATAGAAGCTTGGAAAGACAAATTGAAGCAATGCTTGCATCGTCTTTGGTGGAAACTTATCGCAGATCCAATCCGCCATCTTAAAGACTGAGCCCTCTGTTAAAATATGCGAAATTACTGAAAACTTTGCGTTCAGCTGGCAAACAGGCTAAGCTTTGAAGAAGTCGAATATCAGGACGTTGAAGACGTTCCGAATTGTCAACCGGATGAGCTGACCATTGAGGAGCTGCAGGAACTTTCTGATGCAGAGAGAAGCAGATGATGACGAAAATCAGGAAGCTCCTCCGCGACAGATGACCACTGCTGAGCTATCAGATGCTCCACAAACTGCTGAGCAGTGGTTAGAATGGCTCGAAGACAATGACTGTAAAATGCAGAACGCAGCAGGACAGCCACAAGAGATATCTGGGCTAGCTTGTAGCCATACAAGCAACTGCAGTACGAAAGAAGAGCATGTGCAAAGTATAAAAAGCTCGACTTCAGTGAGGACGACGGAGCGCTGCCTTCCACGTGTAATGCGGCCTCGGTTCGCCCGTAATTAAGGATAGCGAGATAAAAACGTGAGTGCAATGGAGCGCCATTCTTTTCCAGGTACGAGGTCATTTACTTTAGAACGAGTGGAGCTCTTTCCATAAGCTAAAGACGCAAGCATGTCGTTCCTGAGAGCCACATTGAACTCTATCCGCGATATAGAGTTCTATCGTAAAAATTACCCTTTAATGGAGCATCGCCATAAAAGGAAATAGCATGCTATTCAGATCTTGCGCATGAGGGTTCACATCTTCGCTGTCTGACAGGTGAAATAAATAGCGCAGATACAGTACAACCCATATTTTAACGCAGCTTATCTACGACTTTTCTCTGTTGTTGTTTGCAAGTAAACAACCTTTCTGACGCCTTGCCTCAAATCCTGATTTTCCTATACCTTATGTGTCTCCTACAACGCGAGATTTTCCAGGAATTTCTAGGAACCAACTCTCGCGTTATACGAAAACCATCTGTGTATATACGTATAGGTATGTAAGCACATACAAATAAAATAATTTTCATTCCTTAACCTTTCCCATAATCGGATACGGATGGACAACCCGTGGTTATTGTAATCTTTTATCATGGTTGCGGAGCTTTCTCGGCTAGAATTGTCCCGTCCCGTGGCCAGTACCGTGTATTTCAAACTGCACAGCGCTGATGACAGGACACGTCCAGTCCTGAAAACTCGGCAAATTTTAATAAAAGATCATGGGTTATTCACCGTATCCGATTATGAAATTCTACGCATCCGCACAAAAAACCCGCATTTCAATCCAAACCTTTTGTACCCGCAATCATGGTGTACAAAAGGAATTTCGTAGTCCATGGAATCCTACACAGTCCTACACAACGTCGCAGGCACAATCTGTTAATAATTCTTGGCAACGGGATCGATAGACTTTAAGCAAATCTCACAGTCCTCTCTTTTCTGAAGGAGAAACTGGCAGCAACATGCGAAATTCCAGAATACGAACGCGGCTTAAACATTTGCAATTCTAACATCAACTGAAACATGTCAACCTAGGCGACATGAACTAGTCCAACGGACAGCTTTCCAAATTACACAAGTATGGTGAGCTGGGCGATACCGCAAGAAATGTGAGATGCCCAAACAGGAAGGTTAAAAGAAATTCGTTCGAATAGTCAGGAGAATTAGCCGTGCCCACTGCTTGACCGTGCGAGAATGATAGCAACCATTTGTCGAAATAAGAAAGTTGACTTTCATTTCGCAAGCCATCCATAACCCGGAGGGGTATTCCTTACTGCATGTCGCAGATACAGCGACGGACAGGTGTTTCCTGACCAGCTCACCTTGTCTTCAGGCTGGCATTTTCCATTCAACACCGGTTTGTTGATTATCTTGATAATTGCCAACTTCTACGTGAGTGACGCTAAAAATAATTTCTGCGTTTCATTACCACTGTTTCATCTATCAAGGCAACTTCTTGGTGGCAAGACTGCATTCCATATTTATCCATCATTTTACATACAACTCAGAACACCGATGAAACGCAAGATAGGGTCGTCCTCATGGGCTACCTGCCATACGGTGCTTCGCAATCACATATGTATCTCCACCTGGCTTATCAGAATGAAGAATGAATTATGCCCAAGTTCGGAAGAAGAAGAAGAAGCTTACAAAAGTTCTGTGCTACAGCTTGCTCACTGATTGCTTCAAAATAAGAAATCTTGAGAACATGCGTATACTGCCCCAACTTTACATATCTCAGAGAGAAGTCTGTTCAAAAAATGAAACCCACACTTGGCATTCCTCCACTTTAAAAGGGGTTCCCGCTATCACCGTGAATGATTAGTAGAAGGACATCTTGTTTCAGCGAGCGAGTAATGCGTTGAGCACCTGTGGGAATTCCACCTGCAAGCTCTTCAACTCTGCATTCAAGAAGAGTTGCATGGAACGGAATGGAACGGCATGAAGAGGATTAGCATCGAGAAACGAGGCGTCCATTACCTCTGCATTTTGAAGTCACAAAACAACTTGTTCACGGCATCGAAAGTTAGTCAAGAACAACAAGAAAACTATGCTGACGGAACGCATTTACTCTCTGCCACATTGCCCACCATTACTTCTTCCATTCAAACCGATGGAGTACTATTGAATAATTAGGGATCGTTCCTTCGAAGCCGCGGCTTACATCACTCGGAAAATTTCGCTTAACAGTATGAAAAATGGTCACTCTGTTTCACTTGTCCCAAGGTCCAGCCTGCTGCAGGTCTAAGTGAAAAACCATTAGCGACGTTGCTGAAGAATCGACGCGACAGTTGATGAAATAATTCAACAGCTAAAAAGCAATGAGCCGGTATGAGCTGAAGCAGCAATGCACACCCGCCATCAAGAACAACATGCGGCGGCATGCATAAACAGCGTCAAATGAACCTTCTGGTCGGACAGCAGATGTTTTCAATGGCCCAGAAAAAGGAGATCTATTTGTAACACCCCAAATTTCGAGATAATCAGTAGCGGCTTCCACGGTATGCTGCTAAAGATTGTTGCAACTGTGGGAACTACATGAGACCATTAGATAGGATGGAATAGTCAATAGCGCTTACAATGAGCTTAGGGTCAAGGTCGGAGGAGACAGAGAAAAAGGGAAGACAAATCACTCACCGCATCCCTGCTCGTCTTCGCCCTGACTGCAATCCTTGCCACCGTCGCAGCGCCATCCTTTTGGGATACAACGGTTGTCAGACGGGCAGTGGAACTCGGTCTCCGGGTTGCACTTGCCAACAGCTGGCCTGAAGCGACGGATCAACGGCAGCGTCCGTTCGTGAACTAAAAGTTTGAAAAAAACTTTGACGCGAGAAACCACGCGGAAATAAAAAGAACAACCGCTAAATCACTCGGCCGCCGAAGTAACCAAGTGTTCGCATAAGCTAGTCATATGACAACGTTACTGCAGGTCAAATTGTAAATATCGTAACCACCTTTTAAAAGCCCTCGAGAGCAACTCCTAATCACTCGTCGACGTTGAAACTTCATCCCGCTATTATCAGAGCAAATATCTACTTTTAACGACAATTTCTGCAACTTTTGACTTGCACAACAAGGATTAATAACAGCAAGTAGTGGAGGTGTGACATGTAATGTCATTTGCTGCATGGTCACATTAACAACGAAAAAGTGGGTAGCATAGTTCGTCGCAGCAGCACTCGATCCCGTCAGTTTTGCTTCAGACGTTCCCTGTTCTCTACAGACGATGGCCAGTCTACCAGAAAGGAACCGCAAAGTGAATTCCCCTGCGGCCTTCCTCATCGAACAACTAGTGTGAGGTAAGGAGCAACGTGAACATTTACTCCCATAAAGTTCTA
Source organism: Trichuris suis (assembly GCA_000797535.1). NCBI lineage: Eukaryota > Metazoa > Nematoda > Enoplea > Trichinellida > Trichuridae > Trichuris > Trichuris suis. Next base: position 249,103 of record KN538379.1, read on the forward strand.
ACGGAATGTGTTATCATCCACAACTGGTTGGGAACCGTGAGATGTTAGCATGGCTTAAATAGCCGCACGTGGACGCAACGGAATGCAATACAATCTAGTATTGCACAGTATTTACGTTGTGCCTACTAGCCTTAGTTAACCGTTCAACGTGACATATGCATACGGGAAAAGGCTTGCTTGTACAATGACTACACAATTAAATGGTACTACGCACATGGTTGATGTGTCACGAAGGCCCTATTCTAGCAAGGTCTCCTTATTCGATACAAACACAACGACGTCCACGACCTGACCGTCCAATTGATTGACCGGCCTAAATAGAGCACGCGCCGTTAAGACTATAAGCGGGCATCCAGAGAGAACAATGGAATGGGCAAAAGGTCGGATGGAATGTTCGCTGACCGAAGAAAGGAATGAATCAAGCTCTGGGCAATTACAACTGGTGGCGGGTAAGAAAGGGATGACGAATGAGGATCATTGCGATTATGCAGCTCTAAATAACGACAAAGTGAACGTATGGAGAAAGGAGAGAAACGAAATGCCACGAGTAGGCCATTATTAAGCGCCCAATCGAAGAACCATCGCACCAATGTGCAATAGCCAAAAGCAAGAACAGACATAAGACACTAGGCATTAGAATAGAGTATGCCTACTGATATCAGGCGGAAAGAGGTGGACAGCGCAATTCCGATGGTGAATAATCCAATGTGCCTAGCAACAATCAGAAGAACTGCTGATAGTAAAAGCTGACAAGCACCGTTGTCTGCGGCAAGCAAGCGGACCGTGTGTGACGCCGCCTTGTCGGTTGTTGAAAGTTCGTGTCCACAGAATGAGACCTACTGGAGCTGATACAACTTGGTAGCTCAAGTGAACGCTCGGACTGTAACCAACTTCCGCTAAACCATTTGCTCGGCCCGCACTCATCCAACACATTCGACTTGTCTTTAAACAGCTGTTAACAAAAGTTGCAAATGGTATTTCTGCTCAGGCGATTTGGACGACAAGCAAACCCAAAGTTAGGCAGTAACAATGAAAGATGTTTTGAACGTGCGGCATAATGACATCGTCTGAGCTATGCAATGAAGCGGCGAGAACGGATGGGGCGTAACACTTACTTTGCGGCAAGTTGAACGTTCGCATCGTGTTGGCAATGGGCCAAAGGACGAAGGCGATGGTAGCCATGAGGAGAAGGGGAGAAAACGGAATGCCCGTAAGAGCTCTTAATGGCCCACATCTGACGATCATGACGAACGATATGCAAAGCACTTTTCTTCTTCCACTGTCTACAAAGCGGCTGCCGCAGCACTGGTGCCGTCCTAGCGTAGCAGCTGAAGAGATGCGGTCGTCAGTCTTGGCTATAAAACGAAGTCGGATGAGCTAGTTCACAAAACTGGTTACAGTTGCGCAGTGCGCCATTTCAGCGCAAAACTACAACGAGCACACGAAGACGTTGAACGTGTCTCCTCCCAGCCGCGCCTGTACGATAACAGGCGTAATGCTTCCGAACGTCGGGTGCACTCCATCCCACCCATATTGGTCAGACAATCTGCCAATCACAGATAGACGCTTCAATGGCGGCACCACCAGCACCGCTACTAGAGGGCGGTTAGATTGTATTCACCGTTAAACACCAACGCAATGTTTACGATTGGTCAGTCAGTGGCGCCATTCAGGTATCAGATGCCTTGTGCATGCCGCTCACTGCAGTGCTCTGTCATATGGGTGCCCTGACCAACGGATGGCGCGCTCAACCTACCGATTGACTTAACCAGACCTGCTGTCGTTGTTTCTGAACACTGCTCGTCTTATCGACAGCCGCAGGCTGAAACTGAATGGCTCCTTTCGCTTGCTAACATCGTCGTTCAGCTGACCATGAGATGACATCACATAGTCGACACTCCCGAACGGCTACTATTGCGTTCTGCTAAACCTACACTTGCTCTTGTGTGCAAGCTGCCATCGACAAGCGTACTGACCTGACCAGATGAAGCCAGTTGAAACACTCGGCGCAACTACGTTATCTACTTCCTAATCTCTAACAGCCACCATGAGCGATTCGTCGTTATCCTATGTGCGTTGCTGCAACTGGCCATGCTCTGCGACCTTAGCGTGCTCTAGGTCCAAACTTGTTCATTTTGACCTCACTCTTTCAAGGTATCGGTACCTGATCAGGATTAGGCAAAGATGTTGCCTTCAGTTGTCTTTAAAAAGACTGCAACCGAAAGCTGGAGGGAGACAACCGTTCCAAATTTCGCGTAGCATTAAGCGAAACGCTTCTGCGCTCGTTTTCACAATTATTCACGTATTTCGACGCAGTCCGGTCAGTTACTGAGTCAACCGTTTGATAAAGTTGAACAATTTAGCATGCTGCGGCGGCGCCGCCGGGGCGCACAGGAAAAGTCATTGCTGTGCGGGGGTTTAGAGCCAAAGGTTAAACTCTTCACCGTAGGCACTCTTACTGGCGGACTCAAATTACCCGTGTCGATCGGTGAAAATAGCGACACCTGTCCAGTAACTGCCTTGCAGGAGTACCTTGGCACGCAACGCTCTGCTAAGCGAAATAGAATGCTTGCTTGTATTGAAGAATTTGGCGAATGGTCAATCCTTTTACTGAGCAGCAAATGTCCGAAAACAATAGCGGCCCTCCGGTGGAGCAGCCTGGTAGCTTCAGTTGGGCGGTCGCCATGCGAAAGCTATTTTTTCTGAAGCATTCTAATGAATTACTGCCTGGTGCGTCAAGTTTAGTGCATTCCTTGATGGAATTCCGACTCCGTTTAGTCGGTAAAGATGCCCTCAGCTGAACCGCCAGTCTAAGTTTAGGTAGACATCTACTATTCGGTCTGTGTAGAGAGAAAACGTACGGGGCAAATAGGCATAAACGTGGCATCTACATAATTTCATGTAAATTTGTGTTACTTCAAGATATGGGAGGTCCGCTGGGAAAGGCTAGTCGGCTATCAGCGTATTACAGTCTAAGCTGTTTTGATGTTCCAAGGTGTTACAGAGAGCTCTGATAATGTTTGTGGGGGGGGGGGTTTCATGGTCCTTCTTCGGTGTATAACCGACGCGACAGATGAATGCAATGCCAGTGGCGCATTTAAACTTTATTCCGTGGAAGTCGTATGAGACTGAAGACAGAATTTCTTGTAACGGACATGTGTGTTTTCATGAGCGGTAGTCACGGCAATGCCCGTTCAGTGATGTGGAAAAATTAATAGGAACTTCGGAGCTGTCCAGGTCCCGTCGTCATCGTGAGAGGGAAAGAGCGACGGGAAGCGGACGTCTCGAAGGCTTTGAACTTCCTGTTAATTTTTCCGCATCATTAAAAGGACATCACCGTGATTAACTCTCAAGTTGCATGTGATATTTGGTTGGTAAGTTGCCTGAGCGACCGCGTCCGCTGAATGTCCCTTTAATCCTTTTGAGCTAAACGGCATCTTACATGACTATGCTTGGCCAAACTTTGCTGACTTGAACCTCTCAGGGTTGACTGACGCTGGCACTGCATTAATATAAAGAAAGGGTCTTATTTTTCTAAGCTGAAACCACGTGCGAGATACGCTTCGAGAGCAAACAACGGTGTCATCCGCTGCTGCATAGGAACCTAAATTTTTATCCGTAATCTCGACGTTGTCCAACACGTGCGAGTTTGCCGCAGCTCGGAAGTTCTTCGACATTGAAAAGTACCTTCAATAACTCGTCAAAATTCCTGCCTGCTCGTTTGATTAGTGAATTTTACATTTTCCTGTCTCGCGTACTTACGAAACGGAGCACCTACGTTTGACTTAATGAAAGAAACCTGGTTTTTATTAATATCACAACGTACCTTGATGTTTGATCAAGAATGCCAAGCTCAGCTGATAATTGAAAACCTCGTATCCTCCATGAACTTTGACAGCCTTCACCTATGCCGGTGTTTTTCAATATGAAGGTGCTGCCAACCTTAGGCACTAGACGATTATAACTGGCGGCAGTGGAGAAGATGTCCAGTGGAACGGAGGTATGAAGGCTTGAAGGTATGGCCAGACTGAAGTACCTGAGGCTGAGGGACCCTCACCTGGAGGCACATGACGATCCGAAGGAGTATGGTGTTATCTGGCTGAACATAGCTTTAATGGGTGCATGTGAAACCCGTAGTGGAAAAGGGGAGTGATGGCGGGTTGAGCTTAAGAAATAATGGCTCATGCCGTGATGCTTAACTATTAATAGCTAATATTAGAATAACTGTTAATTTTCCGCCACTCTGGAACACTTGACTAAAATCAAGTTTAAACTCTGATGGGCGCTGTTCTTAAACCTTATTGTAGAGTAATCTTGTCATACTTGTTAGCCGTTTTCCCGCAGAACATTTTGTATATGTCGTAACTATAAAGGAAATAACTCAGGGTCACATGCTACAACTGCTCAGTCTACATTGCGGCTTACAATTTTTAACGGAGTGAACATCGCGTGACGTAAGATGTAGCTTTCCCTCAGAGTGAGTAGGTCTTTTGTAGAGTGCAGCGTTTAGTCCTCCCACATCCACCATAACTAGCATTTCACCAGTAGAAGTAATGTTCGATTACTTATTTCCTTCTAGCGTGACTTCTTACAGGAGAGGCTAGTTAAATGTTGAAAGGATAATTCCTCTGTTCTCACTCTTCGAAAGCAATGACGTTATTCTGGTGCGTTTTCAAAAGACAGGGAAGAATGGAAGTATTTGCTTAGCAGAGTACCATCTTTTCTTGACGCATCGAAAAGCAGTTTGAGCAACGGAAGGAGAAGCAGATCTACCCCGTCGGTGCTTTATAACTTTGTAAGCTACTAGTCTTGAAACCCAAAGCGCTTTTTTCCATTATGTGAAAAAATACTAGTCTCAATAATGAAAAACTCAATTTGTTTCCGTATCCAAGAGTAATGCTCGCAGTGGAATTTTCTTCTATATCTTTACTTGCAGGTGGCAGTGGGGTACAGATCAACAGGTGCTTGATATCTCTGCTTTCTCTGGTTTAACCCATGATAGGTTCCAACGAAAAGTAATGGTAAGTCAGGGATGCAAGCAACGTATGCCTCATAGGCATATTTATGAGCTCATCATTATGTCGTCAAGCAAAAGTCGCAAACAGCATTTCGTAGTTTGGACAAATGGCTTGACAACGACCAGCCACTTCGTTGTTGCAGGGAACTTCTTCGTAGCTAGATCAGTGGGAAGTGTATTCAATGTTTGGAAGAACTATCTATCGCATATAATGCTCCGTGCAGAAGTAGTAGTCTCGTCTGCACATTACAACTGCCATTGGAAGTCCTGAAAGCTTTGAACCACAGGAGCTTGTTGACAAGTTGTAAAAGTCGGTTTGCTATTATTAGTGTTGAAGAATATCAACAGTACAGTGTTGCGTTTCAAGATTTTGTGGTAAACCCCATTCTTCCACAGACATACCAACGCTATCCGGAATATGTGGACCGAGTGTGACTTGGAGTGAAGCCTTAGGTTGGAAGGTTTAAAGAAGGAAGTAACTGTTGAAAGGTAGAAACGTAAATTAATAACTACTAAAAGCAAAGCGGAGATTAAAGTACAGCTGAAGAGATTCAGAACAGGGAAAAGGAATGAAGATGAATAAGGGCAGGGAACGAATGGAAGGCTCATATATAAACAAATAAACAGCTGTAGAAAAAGAAAACTAAGGGGAAGGAGAGAGAAAAGAAAAGAAGCGAACGAAAATAATGAAACCATATCGACAGCGGAAGACAAAGGGAAAAGGAACATCGGGAGGGAGACAGAAAGGGAGAAAAGAATTAATGAGAATGTGAAAACATAATGCTACTCTGTCTTGTCCACTGGGTAGTGTTCGAGTGCTCCCTAAATGCTACGTATATGTCCTCTAAATGTAATGTCTTTGGAACAGGGTATGTAAGGTTCCTTCCTAAACTAGCGTAACTGACTTTAAGCAAAAACCAAGACAATGAAAACACTTGTAACGCTAACCCGCTGTGTTGAACAAACTTTGGAACACTATTGCCGTTAATGTGCAAACTCATTTTGTACAATGTTTCTCGCATGATTATTCATTTAGAACTGCATCTTTCGTCCGGTGGATTCTGTGTCCGAATTTCAGCAGCAGCGTTTCCGTAGCCCAGTTAATCATAAAAGGCTGGTGGAAGGACTCGGGGAAAAGGTGAGGGGCGAGAAGAACCTCGATGAAAGAAAATGGTCGCAGAAGGGAGCAGAGCACGGAGAGGAATCGTACGCTTGGACTACGCAAACAGTCTCTGTTAACCATGGGAGCACATGACTGTGCTGCCCCTGTAAATCATGTTGTAGGAATAATGTATTTGGGGCTCACGGACGTTTCTGCATTCGCACAACGTTGCGTCGCTTGCACTGCACTGCACAAGAGGTTCGTCACGAGACCACGTTTCTTTTTCCCATCTTCATTGTAGCACATACTGGTTCTTATATTAATACATCGCCTCTGCTCATTCTTGCTTGGAAATTCAAGCAATCACTGCCTGGACTGACGCGCTCAATAAAAACAACCTATCTTTCCTCTACTTCATAGCAAGAAAAATGGGCGGGCACTTTTCGCCCGCAATGGAAAATTTCAATTCAGGGAGCGCTGGGGAACTCAGACCTCCGAAGAGGGTCTAAGCTTGAGAAAAATTGACTTGACAGATGGATGATAAGATATCTGCATAGACGATAACTCTGCGCGCGTCACATAATACTAAGATTGTAGGTGGAATGTGCTTATTCTGTCTGCAGCGCACAGGCAGTAAATTAATACGCAGTCCCCAGAATTACGGTGAAGCAACTTCTTTCTATTGAAGAAGGGGCTGCATGACTCAGGTTTATTATTACGCGCCCGTCCTTCCAACATTCAAATTTCGATTCCTTACCTTTCTAACAGATCTTTCAGAATAGCTAAGCACAGGCATTCATTGAAGACGCAAGTTTTTGTGAGGAAACTACGCCGGCATTAAATAGTGCGCGTGACTTGAATGCAGAAAACCTCATCTAAATATGTAATACTAGCAATTATGACTGCCCAAGGTTTTCTTTCAGTGCCTTCCTCTAAACATGTAGAAGCATGCTGTCTCATGGAGTATTATTATATTTTTCAAAACGTTAGTGCAGGTATTTCATTCTTGATCTTTCCACGGCCTTTTCCCGTACTTTGTAAGCAACAGAACAAACGCCCTCCCAACGAATGGATGAGCAAACTATTAGGGAAATCACAGAGAACAATGTACGTAGCTTTCGGGACGCTGTAGTCCCGTCATCAGCGTGGTGTAGTAGTTAGATCAAAAATGAAAACCCATCATCCATTTATCAGACACTCAGTCTTTAATGCTGGTATTCGTACATATGCTGAATATACTGTTGTGCTGATAAAGAGTACTTTTATTAAAGAGAGTACCGGGATTGTCAGAACTTAGCTCCTCCCGTTTTTAGTAGTTTTTTATTAACATAGCGGGAGTTCCGGCAGTAAGATTTGTCATGCCATACTTAGTATATGCACTTTGTACTACTTGCACACTGACGATCACCGTTCAATATAGTTGCGAAATGGACAAGCTGAATCTGTCGCCTGAAGACATAGCTGAAACTAGAGCGCTTGAACAAGAGAGCCTTGCGGGTTTAGTCTGTCCATCGTAAATACGTGCATTAGATGAACCATAACACCGGTAACTTGGAAAAACGTTATGCTGATGCCAGTTCCTAGGAACTCAGTATCTAACTATGATTAATTTTCAGCTGCACACACAGTGCAAGAAAACTTTTCATTACCATGAATTTCCAAAGCCATTCACTGATCAAGAGCCTAACGTCTCAGCTCATTTATCAACTAAAAGGCAAATGGCCGCTCAAAGAGACAATGGAAATGCTTGTACCAGTTGCGTTGCTTTCCTGAATTTTCCTTCAACGACAGAGGGAAAGTTTTTCAAAGAAGTGCTCTTGTAAGTTCTTTTCCTTGTGCAGTATTCCTTAACAAAATTTTCTACTCCTTCTACTGTTCCCACTATTGCACAAATAACAACAGAAATAAAGAAATAACACAGTAATTGGCGCTCAGCGCGCAAAATCAGTTTCAGTTTAGTAAAAGCGGTAATGTTTTCAAAAGCGAAGCCAGTTATTAATATTTAGCCAGGCTGAGTTAATCTGCATGCTAATCAAGCAATGTACGCAATGATTACTGCAGCTTTGTTTCCCATCCGTTCGTTACTATCAGTAGGGCATTTATCCTCTGACTGCTTGTTTGTGACCAGAGCTCCTTATTGATTAGCTGATCTGAATAAGAGATTCCAAACTCATGCACTTTTTGAAGAAGAAGTATCTAAGATGGTTGGAAAACCCTATCTATCCTAAAGTGACAAAAATTCAATAGTCATTCAAAATGCTCAGAGAATTTCAATTTATATATACGTTTCAGTCTCTAAATGCGATGAAAGCTTCTTCTCAGCAGATGATATGGCTGACCTCTTTCTCTGAAGAGGGTACTTATATAATATGTGCAGTGATGCTTCATTGAGCTAGTTCTCCAGGGTCCCTATTTTTCTGCTTACGAACAGACACCGGTTTGCCGAACCCCTGCACCTTACAAAACGGGACATTGATCATGCCTATGACTGTACCCAGTTAGCTAATTAAGGCTTTCATAAAAAATAAAAGGCGCTCACAGAGTTCATATGCACTTTGGAAGTGTTGTACAGTGCAGAGTTATGAAAATACTGAATGTCAACTTGCTGTTTTCTGTGATTACAATGATGAGCTGAATTAAGCCAGCGTAATTCTTTCTGTGAGTAAATAGCAATACGACAGCTTGCAGGAAGTACTGCATTAAGAAAGTACTACCTTCACTTTTGCTCGCGCTTGTACAGTCACATCTTGTAATGGAGGTGACATTTCGACCCTGCTCTTGCCCATTAATCCAAAAATAAATTGTACTAAGAAGCGTACGGCACGAGCCCTGTTCAGCGTTCCTTCCTTCGGAGCCAGGTGAAGCTTAGTAAGAGTCAATTTTACTAAGCAACTGAAGCAGATATCAGAACGAGGAAGCAGCATAGAGCTACAGAACAGACTAGTTCCGTCATCAGCGCTAGAAAAAGGTAGAGGATCGGTTGGATCATCGTTCATGTAGAACGACGTCCGTCAGGTCATTCTTCTGTTTGCTGTAGCTGACCCCACCCTATCGCAACACCGGGTCTGTCGAATGAGGTTTGCTCAAACTTCACTAACCGGTACACCACTGTCTCTATTCAAACAGAAGTTGTACCAGATGAATAGGGTTTCCTTTATTTTTTGGCGGGTGAAATAGCTCTCTTTGCATAGCCCTGCTGCGGTTATATCCCGCTGGCGTGCTGCTACGTGCGCCACCACTGCTGATTTCTTGAGCAGCTCATCCAAGATTTTTCTTGTTTCAGACTTTTAGGGTCTTCCTCTCCATGCTCACGGTCTGTTGCTTCTTCCGGGTGATCCTTTGCGTTCTTGTAGCTTGCTATGTCTCCGAGATGTTCCTTGAACCTGTCGAGCAGCGATCGACTTGTTCCTCCGCTGTACACGGCATAGCAGTTACGGATTAACTCGTAGACGCAGCCCTGCGAAAGCTTATCAGCCGTTCTGAGCTTGTCGTTCCTTATAATCGACCGCATGTTGCGGAGCGCCTAGAAAACACATCTTGAAAATTTCGCGCTTTGCCCAAGTTTTTGATCTTCTCATATATGCCCTGGTAGTAAGGTAGTGTCAGACTTGAGTGAGAACAGTGGACTCTTGGTACCCGCTCAGCATCACCCTGTAACCTCAATTTGATCCTCTTATTGATAGCTGAATGGATCAGGTTTCCGAGGTAGCCATTGTGATGCAGTAACCTCTCGACATGCCTTATTAGCTCGTCATTCACGCAGTCGTCATCGCAAAGATTAACTTCCCCTGTCCACCGTACCGTTCGCTACTCCAAGCAGGACTGGTCTTCGATGGTGGGAGCTGTAGCGCAGGTACAAGCCTGAATTTGTGGGTTTCCTGCACAGCGTTGTTCTGAATTAGCTTCCTTTCCGGATGATCAGTACCTCTAGAATGACAACCTGTTCGCGCTTTCAAACTCCGTAGTGGAAGAGATGGTATTTGGAAACAAGTTGTTCAGGTGGTCTAAGAAAACTTGCCCCTTTCCTTTCTTCATGATAACGGAAAGTATTATTTAAAGAACTGGGTATATAGCCAGGTCACCCGTAGTGAAGGCAATTTCTTCTAGTTCTTCCATGAAAAGCTCGGCTATGACTTGTGACAAGGGATTTCCGATTGGCGGACACCGTGTGTGTGCCTGCAGAATCTGCCTTGGAAGTGGAAGTGCATAGTTGCCTTCGTTCATGCAAAAATTTAACTAATAGTAAGTTATTGAATTATTAATATTTAATTGCATTTTCAATAACTTCTTTGCCGCTAATTTTGTTCGAACTGCTTAATTCATCGTCATTCAGCCGGATATCCACGATGAACAAGGAATAGGTTCTGTTTGCTATTATACTACGAGCGACAGACCAATGTTACACATTCTATTACAGTTAGTCCATCGGAACGAAAGACACTTGCGTTGATGCTAACGAAAGATGGAAAACTTCAATGGAACAATTGATGCCTTTTAAAAGTATTGATAAAAGCTGAAACGTGCAATGCACAAACGGCTAATGGATTTTCTGTAATGTCACGTATTCCCATCGTATGATTATCATGTGTTGGACTTCTTACGCAGTGCATGGAAGAATTAAAGTCTCTGTATTCGAGTATCTCTTGCATTCAATAGTGCAACATGCGCACGGATTTGAGCAGCATGCGACTGCACACAATTTTCACTGACCATTTACCGGTGGTGCAGACAGGATGCGTAACAGCTGTAGGGTTTGCCAGAGCTACAGGAAATGGCATTATGTACATGCATAGGAAAAAGCCATTATCTTTATTTTCCAATCGAGCGTAGCTTTCGGTACCTACGACGGCACGTCTTTAGCGCAACCCATAACGGTAAGCGGGTGAAAAATCAAGACAGTAGGTAGGGCCATCAGTCAGTTATTTTTTTCTGTACGTTCTCCTAATGTTCGAATGAGCCGTTAAGAAAAATCACATTTTGAAAGTTACATGCCTACTTCCACACTAAATATGCTGTACTTGAATGCAATCTAGCGATTTACAAAATAAAGTTAGTGTATACAGAGCGTTTAAAAAGATTTTAAAATAAGGTAACAGTGGGCACCAGCTGGGAGTAAATATGGCATCGTTAAAACTTTCTTGTGAATGAAATAGTCACGATTTTCCTCACAGATAATTTAGTAAGAAATGTTTCCGCTTCTCTAAGAAATATCATCGGTAGTCGTGCCTGGTAACTAGTAGTTGTATGCTGCAGATGTTTACCGTAGCAAAAAATGTCAGTTTCGTATACTGCTTCCATTAATAGCCCTGAACACTTACCTGATCGAGCGGTAATCTTTGATGCTGACAGATATCCCTTAAAGTTTATGCTTTGCTAATTTCTTCTTATCAGTTATTTACTTAAGTAGTCTAAGGACGGCAACTTTGTATCAGGTATAATCAAACCAACAAGTCATTGATCGAGGGCAATGGATTCATTCTACTAAGCAGTTAACAGTTCAGCAGAGGCTGTTTCATGTCCACTCTTAAGATCTTAGAGAACATTAGGACAAAAGGAGCAATGTGTTCCCAATGCAACCAGAGCGCGGCATTACCTCCAGGCTCAGTGGTATATGGAAATTGTGTAAACAGGTGATGACATGTCCTGCAAAGTTGACCTGAAATTAGCGTTTCTGGTTCGCGTGCCATGGCGTTGCACCGAAATCGTGCAGTGGTGCCATCGGCTCACTGTTACGAATTTTACTCAGAAAAAAGAACGATTCGTCCTCAATTTCATTCCAGCTTTCGCTGTGCCGTCTGATCAAGTTAGACGACTCGTTCTCACAACACAACGGAGAACGGATACTTCGGTAGTTCATGAGATCCATAGAAATTGGCTTACTGCAAGCGACACTGTCGCTATTCCTTTGTGGATGTGCTTCCTCGCTCAATACTGCGCGCCAGGACGTGAATACCAAAGGTAGGCAGAGGAGGCACACCGGAAATGTTTGGAGTAGCCATGGCGCTTGGTCTGAAATGGGTTTACCCCGTTTCTGGGAAAGCCACAAGCACCAGTACTTTGGCGTAGTCATAAGAGGGTGGCAATATTCGAAATGTGGTGAGTGACAACGTGAACTACCTTATTGCGTATGCCCCCTTACTGTTTTAAAGTTTCTGAACGTTGGAGAAATCACGCAGTGAACGTGAAAAAACTGGTTATCTGGCCGGAATTCCCGCGTTTTCCTGGACCAATATTTTTCAACGCAACTTTGACTGTTCGTGTTGTTGTATTTTCTCTTTTAATCAATTTAATGCTATCAAATTTAGGTAGAAAAGGATTTACCACAAACAGGTATCGAACTTGAGCTGGAGCTGCGTCACGCAGTGAAAACGTCTACAGGGCAAAAGTATTATGAAGTTATACCCTGCTACGGCTGGGATATGTTCACTGGATGCGGCGGAGTCGGCTCATGGTCTCTCAAGAGCTCTGCAATAGCACGCTAGTCACTAACGTTTCCATTTTCTTTCCGCAGTCGTTACTGCAATGTCCTTGATCAGTGCAGAGATGCAGTACAAGTAGCCAGCAAATACATGAAGAATGATAAGCTACGACGGGTGTTGCAAGATCCATCAAAGGTTTGCCCACCACCCAAAGGTGAATGGTCAATAACGTTCAGTATGGTCTTCCGGTTAAAGGACCTACCAGACGGCTTCTTCGGTCCTCTACAATCAGTAAGTTTAATTCTTGAAAATTCCCGTCCCCCACGCAGAATCCTGATCTTCACTGTTTCAGAATGAGTACTGGTTGACGTTCACCTTCAATGACGGTCATGGTCAACCCCTGACATGCGGCCGTATATGGCTCGATATATGCAAGTATCGGTTGAACGACCGTGAACAAAAATGTCTCAGAGATGACTCTGTCTACTCAAAGTTCATATCTACTTTAGGATGAATGAAAGTTGACAGTTCAATGTTTATTCCTTTCAGCCTTTGACTGGCCAACTCATGCACAAGTAAAACACCGCAACCGAGGCATACTTGGAATTTTCCTTCTTTCTCCTTGGATTTTAGATTGGAAAGGTCAGTCGACCTTTACGGCTACTGAGACTAGGCAGTCTTCTGATGCACAGATCAGGCGAGGCCGGCGAGGAGAGCACATTGCTTCAATATATTCAACTTTTATTAACAGGAGTGAAGTCGCTCATCTTATAGTCTAAATTCGATTAGCATTGCTACTTCGTTTAAAGTACAAGGAAATCCGAAGTGGGTTTGTTTAAGGTGTTGAATTATATTCGCTTTTCATTCCCCACACGATATACGTATCACACGTAGGCGTTTAGCCGGCCTACACAAAACGGGCACATAAAAATGGTAAATGATTGGAACTGTCATGCGTGCTCAGCACATCGCTGGAAGTTGCCGAACTTTTCATTTCTTTCGGTAGGGCGAAAGGATTTTCAGCAATTAAGCACAACATTGTTCGTCATAAATTTTCATTGACCCAACTATCCTGAAATGGTTCACTTTCTTTCCGGTTTGCTCTTACACGGAGTACTGCTTTATAGTTTTCTCCAACTTCAACTGACCTTTAAAACAAGTTGATTAGCACCGATATTTATTTATCACTCTCCTCATGATACAAGAAGAGTTAGCATCAGAAGATGGCCAACCATTTGTAAAAGCACGCACTATTTAAGGGAAGAAATACGACAGCTGAGACAGAGAGGTCGTTTCGAAAACTTCTTTCTCATGTTTATCATTAGTACAGTGTTGTGCGTTTAGCAATAAGGATTTCATTTATTTTCTGTCCAGACAATTGTCCAGAAAACAAATGTAGCATTAGAAACTGAATTTCAAAGCAGTGCGAGATGGTACGATTAGCCGTGGATCCATTCACCAGGCTACTTTTGGTCTGAGTGCTAAAATTGGCCAAGCATCGACAGCGTTAACCACAACTGGATGCGCTGCACATCGTTCTGGGGAGCTTAAATCCCAGAACTACTTACTTGGAAAGCCACTTTCTTCTAAGAAAGATAAAAGTTACATCGTGCGTCATACCCTTGCACTAACTGTGATAAAGGGACTGAGATCATTTGCATGTGGACCAAAGTCACTGACCAAGTAGGACGCTGTATCGTTTTCCCTTGACCTTAACAGAGGAAGTGGACGCAACTATTGAACTGGTTCATTGATCCTTGACTTCTGCGGTGGCATAAAACCTAGCTAAGTCACGCCCACCCAAAAACTCAGACGTGGAGAGCTCACCGATTGAAAACTTCCGCCTCCCTTTAAATGTCTGACCATTCATATCCTTCAGTTCCATAATGTTACATGCTTAGGCCTCGGCAGACCTTTATAAAGGGGCACGAGTCGTCCTTGATGAACTGTCAGTCACTCCTAAAATGTATTAATAGCTATAAGCTAATCGTAGGCGGCTACTTTGAACGCATGTCCACACTTTAACTTGGCATGCTCATTTACCTATTGGGTCCACTCAACACGGTGATGATGGGGCAGCTTACTTTCTGAAAGCCACGTGTCACAGTAAACACTGTATATAATAAACGGGACAGAGCCCCACTTCACGATGCAAGAAGTTTTCGTAAAAAGTCAATGGACAAAACTGTTAATCTTTTTAACGTTCATGTAAGGCAAAATGTTACGCAGTTCTCGCTTGTGGATATTTCTCTTTCCTAAAGTAAATATAATAGGACCTCACGGAGAGCACTTTGACTGCAAAACTAAGTGCACCTTCGCCTTGGTTACTAACCAAAGGCGCTGCTGATAAAGCAGTCAACAGCCTTAAATGTCCGGTGATTGACCTTGAAGTCAACATTTTTCCAGACTGAGTGATTCGTCATCTTTCTTTGACTAATGAGGTGTGCACATTACAACTTGGAAGGAAACTGAATGTGTAAGTTTCTAGAAATATTAGCCACATTGGTGGTACTCTTCGCTAGCATTCCCGGATAAAACTATTTGGAGCCCTTAATTGAGGTAGAACTGCTTACACTGTTCGGTTTATGGACAGGGAAACAAGCATAAGTTCACTGAAGTAGGTTTTCCAAAATGCAATGTTCTTATTGCATGCTATTACGTAACTAAGTGTTAAGGATCAGAAAGTTAAAACGTATTTTCAAATAAATCTTTGAAAATATGCGTGGACGACTTTTTTTTATCGTAATACTGATATGGTGAGCGCAGGAAAACGATATCATAGTTAATATGAACTCTAAGAGAGCAATGTGATTGCTGCTTCAGTCGGCGAAGCAAAGCAGTCGAAGTAAGTGGTTTCGCATTACTATCGCTTCCTGAGCCACCTCAAAAATGTGGCCCAGAAAACTGCGACAGAACGATAAAATTATTTTCGAGTACATTGCATTGTGTGAAGCTATTCGTTCGTGATGGCCGTAAAAATGACTCTAATTAAAGCACAAATGCTCAACCAACGGTGTATGCAGTTGCGAGTTAAGATAAGAACACAACGAACGTGCTCATTAGCAGGCAGTTTTCGAAAACAAATGGTCTTGTCGTTAACATTTACAGATTTGATTCGTCTTACATATGCGCACTGGAAAAAAGCACCAGCTCATGTGCAGAACACATGAACTAGGTGATTTATTTGGAAGAAACAGCTATTAATAATTAAAGGGAGTCAGATTAATGAGGGAAATATTTTATGTCCGAAACAGCACTTTTACTAATTGAATTCATACAACAGCACTGCTTCATGGTTAAGGTACCAAAGCCGTTCAGCCGATTTTAAAGTGCAGTACGATGAACAATGGAATAGTTGCACGTGTTATCAGAAGGGTATTAATTTACGTGCAGTTCGAAGCTTGCGTGGTATTAAGCAACAATTTTAATGCGAGCTGAATGAATGGAAATATGGGCTGCTTAATAACAGGCATAATAATAATGCTGATGGTTTCATATTGGATGACAAGCCACGGAGCCCGTTAAAACATGCGCTATCAAACAGTGTTCTCAAGAGTGACTGAACTTCGTCAGAGCAACAACAAGCCTAATTAATTAATACTTTCTAAAGGTGGAATCCCTTGACTGCAATAGCTGCAGTGCATTATATTCAGTTGCAATGAATGACTGGAAAATCTGCTGCACATGAAAATATTAATAGAACAGGAAAAGTGCAACTGTGATGTTTCTTGCTAAAGGTTAGATGGCAGAGGCTCCAGTTTCGAGTTAACTTTATCTTCCCTGTATGCAAATAAGCGTAGGTCAAGGCAAAGATTTAATTGGTCATGAATTAACATCAAAGATGGAGAAATTCACATGCTTATGAAAGTGAGGATAGCTGATGCTTCCAAGGAGAGCACATTTCATGATGTGCATCAAAGAGAATTGCATTTTATGCCGAGTGAGTTCCACTCACATTGCTATTCAAGGGCATTGCGGATAGGACAGCTCACTGAAATTAAACAATCACGGCGCAGTTCTTGGAACAATGCAATTAAACTTTCAGTGTCAAATGTGTCAAAGAACCGGAACGAGTTAGGCTACTCTGAGATCAAAGTCTCTTCTGTTTGGTGATAATAAACCGCATTTTCCTAAGGTCTTTAACAGCTTGATATAACTAAGTACAACTGGTGCCATTCATAATATCGCCCTGAAATAAGTTCCTTCGACCTCAGAAGGCTTTAATTGCATAATTACTAATACGTATGCATAAGCAACACTAAGGTGAAGTTGTCGTTTTCGTAAATGCGATGTCTAGTTACCGCCACCTTGGGCACCTTTCCCACTACACGTCTTTAGGCAGAATGGCTCTGACGGAACTATATTATTAATGACGCCTGAAAGGCTCAGATTGAAGGTAAACAAGAAGCGCATTGGCATACACTCGTTATGAAGGTTGGAAGTATTTGGTGCTGACTACAGCCCTTCTGAACTCTTACGCTAAGGTCATTTCAGTGTTCTTGTAATAGCTAGCATTCTTTGCAGTTTCAATACCATAACAAAGTAAAACATGTCCCACTTACGATGATGAAAGCACGGCTAAGCCTGTCTGAACGTTACCAATGTTAGTAAAAGATAACAGCTTTTTATTGGTCAAGATAACACGGTAACAGAACTTTCATGATTCGTCTGGTCCCATAACCATCATAAGAGTCACTGAACTGTTCAATGCCATGCACACTAGCCAGCGTTTTGATGAATTCGAAGCGATACCGTTAACGACTTGTTAACAGTAATACAGCTGCTTGCTGGTGGAAAAGTCAGGCACCTTTCAGAATTATTCGTATTCTTTCTTCAACATACGAAAGCTGAGGCTGGAAAAAGAATTGTTTTAAAAGTCACAAGCACGTCTTATCAGTGAAGGGGGTTATTTCTTTTAGAGAGCGAACGTTACTCGCAGTACCGATTCATTATTTGAAACCCAAATGAAGTCTGAAGAGAAGCCGCTCTCCTAGTTGAATAAAGTAACGAGAGCAGAGCACATGTCAGACCAAACTTAGCATTGCCTATGTATTATAATAAAGAACGGTTTGTGTGTTGTCTCTTGAAAATAGGTGAACATATTGATTGTTCATTTGGTCCTGAGAACTGCGCAACCTTATTGAAAATACGGCCTTTCATGCAGAGGTTCATATTTTTTCCAACGGAAACAATCCGTTGTATAATAGAATCCTTAACATATTACAGGTATCCCCCGGTTAACGAAGGTTGATGGGACCGGAAAAGTTGTTCGTTAAGCGAACATTCGTAAGTCGAAGAAGCGGTTGGTATTCT
>KN538379.1:267566-283577 GCA_000797535.1 Trichuris suis
CGTCAAGAAAACGGCACGAATTGTAAAAAGCCGTGCTATCCTTCTATCGCCTTTCTTCGTAAAAGCGAAGAAACGCTTACGCAGTTCGTTCGTAAAGCGAGAATAGGTACAAATTCAGCTCCTTCGTAAAAGCGGGGGATACCTGTATTAACAAAATTTTCTGGATGATAAACTTTTTTCCGTCATTTGGATAAACACAACATTGAAGAAAGGAGGCCTGAAACCTCCTTTAATCAAGTATTAAGAATTCTGCCACAGGTTCTATCTGAAGAAAGGAAGTAGTATTTCGTTTAATTCTATATTCCACTTAATTAGACTATACATTGTTCATCCTGATGATCCTGTGATTGACTGAGTTGCAGCTCGCTGCAGTAGGGTAGTATCGGAAGACTACAGTAAGGTATGTTGCTAGCATAAAAGAATAAAATGCACAATTCAGAGTGAATGCGTGCCGCTATGGAACTCACTCGCAAAGTCGAAACAAACGTAAGTCAGAGCCCCTGTATGCATGACGTTAACAGGAGTTCCGTGTAACAAAAGGCCACTAATGAAATCAAGAGTGCACCATAGCGTTTGCTGGGCGTTCAACAATTCTCTATGCCTTAGAACACCGGTCGGTTACCAACGAAGGTGAATATCGATTGAGCGTCGTGGAAACAACAGTGCTAAAGAGAAATCCCGGAATAAGAGAAATCCGGAGTACCCTACCGCTAAAGATCTTTCATCAAGGATGGATGAAAGCACTGTTGAAGAATGGATAACTGCGGATGATTTCACTGCTACTGTTCATCACTACAGCACCTCTGAAGTGGTAGAAATGGTACTAAAGTAAATGAGGAGACAGAAGACAGAGAAGGAAATGATGATAAAGCTCTGTGATAGTCTCTACTGACAGGTTAATTCAGCTGGCAGGAGAATCGCTAAAAGATGTGGAGAAAAACAGTTTTATAACTGAATAGGAAATAATGAACGTTTATATGCTACAAGAAAAAGTGAGCAAAGAAAGATTAAAATACATAAAATACTTTTTCGTACATGACGAGTTCAAAATTTGCTAGGAAAGGCGTATCACAGAAGCTGACGTTTAAAAATCCGGCGCCATCGACTTCTCATAGTCAAGACACGCTGCCATTATCATCACAAGCTGTTGATGCTCTTGTCACATTACAAAATGAAGGCAGTGACTGCGACAGCCCACCATTTCCCTGTACCTAATTCCACCACTAACTTTAATTCTTACTCAAACTTTACTTTTGAGGTGGCCGTGGTGAACTACTTTCTTACTTAAGAAAAGACAGTTAGTGTACTTCTATTTTCTCCTATTTTCAAACAAAACTCCGTATGCTTTTCGTTTAGCGTTCTCTTATTCTTTGGCAATTAGTCTTGTACAGTTCAATCGGAAACTTCAAAGGAAGGGTGAGCGATCAGCTGCGGCTATGCTGCGAAGAGCTAATCATACCACCGCTAACCAGAACCGGCTAGTTACAACCATGCCATATTAGCGGGATCAAGAGACACAGTCAAGACCGAAATATCGCTCAGTGCCAGTGCACCAAGTTACGTTCCCCTGATGACGACGCTCGGATCGGTTCGCTTAAGGCCTCAGCAGCAGCAGAAGATGCCTCCAACTACAAGGCCCAACTAAAACCAGGCTTCATTGCAAACAGACACACTTCCTGCACCGAAAACCCAAAGAAGCGTTGGGCCTGGCAGAAATGCGCATGGAATGTACAGTATGGTAACTGAACGCAGGTGCAACGATGGGAAAATTTAAATATCCGTTGGTCACGACGAGTGCACGCCGCCTACGCTTAAGCTGAAAATGTACTCCTGTTTGGCCAACAGGAGCCAATTTCTAAGGAACCATTTACCACACTCGGAAGCAGCGAGGGGAAAACAATGGAACTTAAACTTTCCGGTTTTTACCTGAGTTAGGGTTGCAGGAAGACCCAACGCATTTTTCATTAGACATAATCACACCGTAAATCGTGGCAAAGGGTTGAACACTAGTGATGCTTGGACTGCCAAGATCAACCTACGTAAATGTTGCGTGTCTGCGCAAGGGTTCAACACCTTTTGAGACTGCACCCCCAAAACCTATGAAGCTAAGAGTGATACCGACGTCACAGGCAAAGGAGGAACGAATTTTTAACGAGCGAGTAACCCAGATATTCCAGAGCGTCCCGTTTTGCAATGGTTACCCAACGCTCACCAGAAGATACCTTCGTGACCCTTTCTTTCCCCTGTTCAAACGACGTTTACTTCCGTGTATCATTCGCGTTACGCTGAGGACAGGGCAAGAGTAGTCCCGAAAGCTTCGCCTAATTTTCGCTTTGTTGATTAAACTGCTTGAAGACCTGCATCTATGCCAACAACCATTAAAAAGACAAATCTTCAACATTATGGAGTGCACTTGCACGGCACCAGTGCCTAGCGAGCTCGACTCCAGAAACCGACTTTGCGCTTGTTCCTTGCCTCCAAGGAATTCTTACTTGCCGACGAATACCTAATAATTTGTGTCGACTGATTTACACTTAAGAAATCAACCCGTTCCTCCCGACCAGTGCCTGTGGACTTGTGCCTACGAAAGTCACCTACGCTTCCGGACGATGTTTATGGATAAATTTAGGCTTCCGGCTCGGCACCCACGGAAGTTTTTTTACCTAAATTTTCTCCATTTTTATAAATAATGCTTCGCATAATCTGTCGCACCTTCGGCCTACATGTATTCATCTTTTAAATGCAACCTGTCTTCTACCAACTATCACCGTTTTTATGACGCGCTGAAGATGACGCCAGGAGAGCGTCGAAAGTATCGCATCGCCTTTCGTATAAGTACGAACAAAATGTTCACTTTGAAGCGAACAGAGAAGCAGTAAGAAATGAAAATGAAATAAGTGAAAACGTAGAACAATCATCTACACACGGTTAAACAAGTCAGCTGAGCTCTTTCATCTAAACCAGCCTTAGTGCGACAAGAAGTTAAGAAACATCTTTATCATGGGCACACTTTCATTCCATGCCATACCGATCCACACAGTTCTTCAATAGCAGCTAATCACTTGCTTTGCCTCGCGCATAAGGGGAAGACATTGCAATTCAGCGGCGTGGAGGTAATACACATTCTGTCGTGATATGAAGACCAGTTTCAGGCTGATCGTTCACGTAGAATCCGTCATTTTCATTTGTGAGCTAGCCAAAGTCACAAATAATTATACTTGATCAAACATGTCACAGGCAACCGTTCTGGCAATACAGTACGCCGCGGTTTTCAGGTAAAAACTGTAGGGGCTCACGTGCAATGCCTCTTGTTTGCGATGTGATGAGTCATGCAGTTCGCCAGTGAAAATCGTGAAGGGTAGAAATGAGACGCATACGTTTCTGTCGTGCAGGGTCCTTTAACTAGTTGAGGCTTTATACTGTCCTCGTTTTGCTTCTGATATGAATAGTGATGCATCGCTTTATACTGATCGCTGCTGTAGTCCGATGAACGTCCAGCACACAGCGAATTATGGTAGCAAGGGGACCAATGCATCTTCGGAGTCTTCCAAAACACCGTATAAAGCTAGCAGGAGTAGTCCTGATTCCAGCGTGCAGTTTACGGGCATCAAAGACGTACAGGTGAGCTTCTGTGCGTTTGATTCTTGATTCCGACTCAGACGAACCGTTTTGACAAAGGAGCGTAAGCGGGCGCTAACGCTGGATTTCAGCGACTCGAAGAGTATACGAAAGACATTGGACACACAGGAAGTACTGCAATTCTTGGGACTTTCATCGCCGGATTTCGAACGTTTCCTGTCTCAAAATGTGGCTGTAGTTTCGCAAACGCCTACGCCTACTCAATTTTTCTACCCCAAGAACGTCACTGCCGAACAGGAGCAATATGCCCGTGGATTTATCGATGCGCTGAATCAGATTCACCAAATGCGCGGATTTGTTCCAATGTCTAATCTGATGTCGCCTGGTTTCGTCTCGAATACGGTTGCCCAGGCGGACAAGGAAGATGCAAAACCATGTAAGTGGGCTGGAGCAATTCTGCTCTTCTTTCCTAAAAAGTTCGTGTTTACAGTTTCCTTTCTTATAGTCATCAATGCCTGTTTGACCACGGGTGCACGTTGGGCTTAGTTGATTCATTTTGTTCAATCGGTCCGATGGCCTCCTGCATGGCGAGGGCGCCTTTTTACCCATTTTGTTTGGGCTATGGCAATTTGGCGGAACAGTATAATTTGACTGCGTAATAATTAGCTCAAATATTCACATTTATCTAAACGCATAGCGCCTAGCGGTTTTGGTCGGTTCGTTGCGTTATCGGTCCATGACTCATCGCGTATAACGTGACGTCTCCACTAAAAAGGACACGTCATATATTTGTTCGTCACTTTTGAAATGTACGGAAACCGGAACACCGAATGGCTCGGCCAGTTTGGTGAATAGAAATTTGCTTTCGGTTTTCTACTATTCTGGCCAGTGGTATTGAACTGGCTCTTCCTTCATTCTTGACATATGCCTGGCGCATAGCAGCTATCGTATTCTTACGCAAGTCGAGTTTTACCGTCGAAGTTCGCGAGTGTACTAGCGTCCCCATCAGTCATACTTTCCTGTAGCTTCGGGTTAAGAGTCGCAGTTTATCTATAGTTATTGTTAGCGGTCTGTTTATTCAACCGGTTCGTGCATTTGCCAGTGGCATTTCTCATCATGCACTCGTTTGGAAAAATGAAACTTGATTTCACGTGAATATTGCGGTGGCTTAAATTTCAATCCATCATCTAGATTGGCAGAATGTCTGTACATGGGAAGTTTTACTAGGATAGCCTTCAAGCGACGACGGGAAACGGACATACTCTTTCCACTTGTATTACGCTTCCAGTTCTGTGTCGTTTTCTTACCTTACGAAAAGTGGGCCAACTGCATGAACATATTAAAGATTTTTCCAAGTTTTCCGAGTGGCAGACCGCCATGTAGATGAATCTTTGGAAAAATAGATGTCTAACAATAACAGTAGTAACAAAGGAATAAGGTTGAATCAAAGCTTGCGAGAACTGACATATCAATAAAGCACTGAATCGCAGCCCATTCTTGGAAATTTAACGAAAAGGAACGTGCACAGCAAAACAGAAGTGACGGAGAAAGAAGGCAAACTCTTCAGGAAGTGATGGGATTGCAACCTGAAAACAAAATGAGCAATAGTTTTCGGTTTCTGAGCAATCTGAGACTTCTTATTCTTTTTCTAGTTAGTATAATCGCGATTTCAGTGTAGTTGCTTTGATATTACTTCTGTGCGGAAGTTGGGCAACAACAGTAGTCCATATGCTAGATCCTGTTAGATGCGGGCTAATGTCGAGCATCATTCCTGGATGGCAGAGGGATGCGTTGACAATATTACGGTAGCTAAGTCTTCATCCACAGGTTTTATTTCCGAAATCATCCTGTTTGTTAAGCGAAATAAATTTTCTTTAATTTTATCGGAGCTTTCGGGATTCCTGTTGTCTCGTCATCAGCGGATCAGCTGATGACGTTTTAACGGGTCGATTTCGTATATAAAACTTTTGCATGAAGACCTATACACTCGTTGCGAGGAGTTAGGCGATTAAGTTAGCGAGGCCAAAACTTTGCTAGTAAAGTTTAGCATGGACCATGGAAAGCGCTTTTCTTTGTTTGTTTCGCCGTACGTAAAATGTTACCATTATGACTACGCGCTTGGCGTTCCTTGCGTTTTGTTACTTTTCTTTTACTGTTTTCTTCTGTCTTGAACGCATGAGGAAAGCTCTGTTTGCAGCAGCACAAGAGCTATTAATAGAAGGATTTTTCTTGGCTTTTGCCTGAAGCAATTTCGGTTTCTAGCATTATCGTTAGCTTTAGAGTTTGCAAAGCGTCATTCTTCTAATTTGCTAATAGAGAAAGAGATGTCTTACTCTTTGGGGAGTAACACTTTACTCGAGTCGACCAATTGTGCTATACTCAACATTCTGTACTTCAAGTTACGTTGTTCCATAGTTGACTTACCGCGCTGCCTCTGTCGTGGTTAACTGTGTGTTTATGCTTAATGTACGGTGCCTCCTTAATTTTCCTTTCTAAGGAATGGCCTTCCCTGCATATAATATGAGAATGCAGGGAGCCGGAGCACCACTGTACGGCATGTTCCGCAACCGCGGAGGCTTTTAGCGCCTTTTCCATAGCGGTATTGGGATCAAGGGATGGCAGCTTGCTACTTTGCTTGAGTAGGATTCCTTCTAGACTGTTTTTGACATTATTGTACCAATTCAAACTATCTGTTGTTGTGCAGTGCGTTTTGAACATGTCTAAGTTCCTTTTCTTAAGAGTCCGCGGTCGCAAATTGTAGCAACTGCATGTCACCTATCAATACTGAACGTAGATAGTGGGATGAAAAATGTAGGTGTCGCTCCGAGCGCGTAGGTTTTCTATAGACTGTCGTAATTAGACTGGGACGATTTTACGGTTAAGGAGTTTAGGAGGAGAACTTTTCCTTCCGCTCTCTTCCTTTTCTATGTGAAAATTATTTTGTTTCGTGACGTGCTGGTTAGATCATTTAGAAAGTGATCTTTTCCCTTTTCTACGATAGCGAAAATGTCCACAACGCATCGTATGAAAAGGCGGTGGCTTTCCCGCTCGATTGTGGGACATACTTTCCAGAGAAAGATCAAATGTCCTTTCGTTTTGGACGCAAAATTCTTAAGGCATGTGTAAGTTCCCCAACTTCAGTTTCTAATTTCACCTCTTGAGAGTATGCATTGGTTTTGAAAACAGCCCTGCTGACCAGTCGGATTGTTGCAGTTAGCCGTGAAAACGGTACAATACGTCTACTCTTGCGGAGCATTCTAAAATTCTCCAGTTTGTCCTTTAGGGTGACAGAGCTATAAGAAGCAAAATCCGATAGCATCGTACGATAAATAATAGCAAGCGTTTATTGAAATTCGTGTAGCTTTCGGGAAGCTGCTGTTCCCGTCGTCAGCGCTGATTAAAATTTTAATTTTAAGCAGCGCTGACGACGGGAACAGCAGCTTCCCGAAAGCTCCGCGAATTTCAATAAACGCTTGCTATTCCATACATAATTATGAAATGTTACACGCCGCCCGTATAGAAGAGCCATACTTTCAATACGTATGATAAGTACAGATCTAAGTAAGATTATTTTGTATTAACGAGGTGTGCCCATTCAACTGGTCGGACAGTTATGAGTTCTCAGCTAACATATTTAGTTTCAGTTTTATTCATTATTGCATCGTTGGAATGATTGTTCTGAGTTTTGCTTTCTTCTTAAGCTATGTTAGTTGACGTATATAATCTGACCATTGTTATAGTCATTGCAAGCAACTGTATACTCTTTCTTGTTGTTGCAGGCGTAGTCTTTCTAACTTGCTGAATATACTCTACTGAATCAAGTATTAAAGGTGTATGCCATGCTTTTCCGTAGTTGCGTTAGTATTAAATTGCACCTTTTACAATAATGGTCAGTTCTAGCCTGGCGTATCCATAGTTGACCTTGCTGCCCCAAGAAAAATAAATAAAACGTTCCAGCACGGGCAACCAGGAACAAATTCAAATCCGTTCTGTCCAACCCACTTTTTGCTAAGCTGTATTCTGACTCGCCTTCCTGTGTCCGCCGTTTCTGTGCAGAATTTCCATTAGTCTGTTGGCAGCCTTTTCACTGTAGGCATGCGTTTGCGCGTTATCGTAGTATTTGTATTTTGAAATGCTCTTATTCATCGGTGACGCACAAACGTACAGCCCATTGAATATTCAGTGAAGTTGTACAACATGAGTAAGCTTCAGCTGAACGACATTTTTTATTAGTGGCGTAAGAAGAGAGTTCTAAATGTTCTGAACTAACTGTTCGTTCGTTTTTGTTTTCCTCTAATCAACAACTTGCCCGTCTGCTAGTTGGGGTATGTTTCTCCGCTGTTACAAAATCATGCAATCATACGAGCAGCTTCTGTAGCTGTTTTAAGAAAGCATTATGTGTTTGACTTTCGTCCTGGAAAGCATATTTTAAAGTGCGAAATTCGCTTTATTGATTTCTGCCATTGGTTTTATCTTCACGTTTTATTCTCGCTTATTTCAATCGGAGAAGATTTTTGAATCAGCGTTGTTGAACAAATGCTGGGCTAATTTGACGAGTAGTTTCTACTGCTGTACGTGTGCAACAAAACCCTATGAACTTGCTTCTTTGCATCTTTAGTGTGATGTCCAAAAATAAATGAGGATAAACTGTACAAAGAAAGCCAATAGCGTAAATCAGTAGAGCGTATTTCGCGCCACAAAAAGAATGTTACATAAACATATTTTTGCAGTATCATATTATGTGCGCCTACCAGGTGAGTTATGCACAGGATATTTATCGTGTTTTCTAGTAACAGCGGTGAGCGTACTGTCACGGATAGGGCGGACCGTCTGTGTTGAAATTTCCCGCTGTTTCCCTCCTTGTAAGAATGCTTTGATAATGTATAGTTCAAAACCAGATTTCGTTAGAGTATGACACGTACAACTGTTTTCGTTGTTTTAAGTTGCGTAGTGCTCGCGGTAGTTTGTCGTTCGAATCTGGTAGTTTACCAGGTTTGGAATCAATTTATGCAAATTTATGGCGCAGCAGTCGCTCAGTCCATGTGCTGCGTTCGTCGGTTTCTTCGGCTTTGCTGGTGAAAGGTTGGTGTAGCTTACAGTCACCCCAAGTAAGCAAGTTACTCAGCTTGAAGATTTAATTTGAATAATCTTTCTCTGTTTAAAGTGCTTTGTTATTTTTACTTGTTACGTTTCATAGTTTACTGGCTTAATCCATATTTGTTTTTGCTTTCTATGCTTTTAAGAAATGTTACCGCATGCAGACAGTTCTCCGTGTCATAAATACATTTGTTCGTAGTCTTGGTTTGCTGGTCCCTGTTCTTTCATTCGTGGGCATATTGTGTAACGACGATTGGTGCAGCTGATTTGATTTCAGCCCTTTTTTCTCCTTACCTTCAGTTATGCTTAGTAGCGTGCACTACTCTCTCCAATGAAACGTGTACTATTTAATCATTAAGATCCACTAGAAGACTGTTTCTGATGAGACTTGAGACTTTTCCGCGAGTTGTTGAGGTTTTGCCATTGCTGTAGTAAAGTTACAGTTCTCCGAGATTCTTGAGTTCACAGATCCCTCATGTTCAATAAATTCAACATACCGTTGCTGTTTGCGCTTTTTATGCACTTTGCTCAGATTCATAAGGCTTCACTTCCGACTTAGACTTCGTGCATCCATGCGTGCAGTGCTAAACTCGTTTCGAAGGTTGGCTTATCTCGATTGCTCATTCACTTGATTGCGCGTTATGTCTTTTTTCTTGTTTCTGTAAGCGTGGACTGTTTTCAAAATGTAGCGACTAGTTTTTAGGTGCTCAAATTTGAAAGATTTTCCGGCGGTTGTAAATCTGCTTTCAGAATGACGAAGGGAACTGACAACGGCCCTTAGACCATGTTTGCGCGCATTAGCCACGCGAAGCACACTGTCGAGAAAGATACTTCATGAGGTCTCGAGTTTTCCCAAAAGGACCTAAATAAGTTCACGCTGCTCTGCATAGTTTCTGTAGGCGCTTTGCGCGATGTCTGTAGTAAGCTTTCATTCCGTTTGCCTAAATCACCAAGTCAATTTTGATGGCATTTCCTAGGAGATGGGTGGCGCACTTTTAGCGTAAGTCCATCTTCGGCCATATTCGAAGTTGGGAAACAGTGTACGAATTAGTATAGCATCGCTGTTGGCACGTTAATGGTTCAAAGGACGCGTAGAATATTGCAGTCCCTGTGAAAACTGCACAGCCTTTCGTCTTTTGAATGGCAATTTCATGTCTGCAGGCGCATGGGATTCTTCTGACAGTTTTCGCGCTGCGATCGACGATGCATGGGACATTAGCATTATAGTCTGTTCGACGATCAGGCAAGGGAAACCGGCCTTAAACTTCTTTGCACGCTGACGTACGATCGCTTGTGTGACTCATCGACGTCCATTTTGTTGAACCCGCGCGCCCAATGACACATGCTTGTTTGCACAGCACTGTTGTGTTTATCGGATAGCCATCGCTAGCTGCAGGCAGGTGCTGGGTGTAAATATTAATAGTAACGCTAGGGGCACCGGACGCGTGTGTCGGAAAGAGAGAAGTGCGGCCCAATGGCTGTCGCTTTTCACGCATGTCTATGTAGCGTCGAAGCGTAGGCCTATTCTCATAGCGATACGTTGTAAAATCCAAATTCTTTAGTGTTAGGAGCCTTTCAAGAGCAGTTTTTGGCACTTGCAACCACCGCTCGCTCTCCGGTTACATCGGACAACAACAGCGCCCCAGCTGCTTGTGCATCGGGCAGTGTTAGCACGAAGAGCAACGGTTCTGCTCCTGTGTCCTCCACATCTGGGTACCCTGTGACAGCGACATCACCCGGACGTGTCCCATCGCGTTCAACATTTGACACATCACCACAGTCTACTACATCGTTCTCTTCAACGTCCTCAACAGGAGCTTCATGCCAGTTTCAACGAGCAAAGCTGCATTGTCGCAGACCGCTGGCGAAACCATCGTCCCGTCATTTCAAAACCGCTACGGTGAAGTCGGCTTGCAGCGTTGAGAACAAGACAAACGTTAATAATACCGTGCCTTCGACAAGTCCAAGACAAGTGGTGAAATCTGAACTAATGGATTTCCCTATGACTTTCGAGTTTGAGAACAACTATATGATGAGTACCACGCAAGTGACAGTTGACGGTGTTGCTAATTCCGGTGACTTTCTCGTACCCGCAGGGGCTGTTTCCGCGGTGACTCTGCACAATTCACCTCGTACTGTTTCCGTACCGCCAAACGTTATCCTGCGAAACCCGGTGCAGCAGCGTCAGCAGACAGGTTCTTGTTTTGTTCCCCAACTGGAGCAATTACCGGTTGCTTCGACCAGTGTCCATTCGGCAGCCCCAGTGTCGTCATGCCCCAACGTACGTTCGAACCGCGCTGCCGCATCTCTGCCAAAAGTCGGGGCTGAACGCGCTTCCGCAAAGTCGATTGAAACGTTGTCTTGTGCAAATGCTTTGCCAAGCAATGCCGATGTTGCGTGCAGTTCCTTGGCATCAACCGCATTTGCCTCGGGGATATCGCCCATTGATCCTGATCTTCAGGAACGAATCAAGTTGGAGCGTAAGCGTGCACGCAACCGCATTGCCGCTACAAAGTGCCGTCGCAGGAAGATCGAAAAGATCAACGAATTGGAGAGCCGTGTTTGCGAAATAAGTGCGCAAAATAAGGCCATGGTGCAACGGATTGACCTGCTCCGCGTGGATGTTACTCGTTTACGAGAAACGGTACGAAAGCACAGGATGAATGGGTGCGTTTTTAATGACGAAATAGTTCGCAGCGAAGCGGCGAAAGAGGATGGCTTGGGCTGCTGAGGTCCTTAATGTCGTTCGCTCTTCATTTCTACCGGTTTGAACCTTTCATCTTTCCATCTGTTCAACTGTATTGCCTTGCTTGTTCATGTCGAGGTAGCAGCTAGGGAACGTCTATCATGCTGCAGCTTTTTTTTGCCGTCGGACTGATGTCAATTACAGCTTAGTACCAGTCCGTACTCGGATCCGCTTTCTAACTAATGACTTGGCGACACCGGTCTTAATAAGCCTATTTGCTGCACGTTTTCTCGTATTCTTGTCTAACGCTTTCTGCGACTAGTAAATTATCATAATCGCCTAGCTTTGCTATGCTAAGCTGAATGATTAGTTTTTGCACAAATATTTCGCCCCGGGACAATTGAAATGGCTCCGACTTGCGCCAGCAACTTAAGCTATTAGCTAATTTAAAATTCAAAAGAGTACGACAACAGCAGCAGCAGCAGACCGAACCGCTCTTCAATCATTATGTTACGGCTTGAAAGTGCTGATTTAACATCCAGCATTATGGTATACCGTTGTGCGAAAAATGACAACGTTCTCAGAGTTCAAGAGTTCCCCTAGAATGCTTCCGAGGGGCTTCATGATGACGTGATGAAACCTTTGAAACAGTGCGCTCTTTTCTCGCTGATTACGATGTTATCTTGCTAAAGCACCACAGCTCAATATTGCAGGTAATATTGCATTTGAACTTTCGTTATTTGTCTTTTTTTGAAGCTGTTGTAGAACACGTTAACGTGCTTATATCAGTCCACAATTAGCGAAAAACGTAGACAGTTCAATCGCTCATTAGTAAGTGAGAAGTAGAGGAAACGTTTCTGTTAGAAATGAGCCACGTAAGGTCCAGTTTGTTAAAGCGCCTGTAATGCTACTCTCTTTTATTTGGACAAAGTGCAAAATACGCAGTGCTATTGAAGACCGCACGTGGCTGAAGAAGGAAGAATGAAAACACAAGCATGTATTAATAATAGAACGGTCATACCGTAAAAACCTATACGCCCGTTACGGATGTCCCATTTGCACGAATAAAGAAGAAGAAAGGGCGCGAACTGCAAAACGATGGAACCAGCGAAGAAATACAAACGTATTAATGGAACGGAAGTAAGGAAATTTTCACGGATGTTTACCCGTTCGTTGGGACCAGGAGAGACCTTTGTATTTCGCTGCTTTCTATCTTGTCCTGTTCTTGCTTCTGTTACATGCTTGCTCTTAGTTCTTCTTTCTTCGTCAAAGCATGGTCTTCAGTAGCATAACTTATTTTGCCCTTTGTCTGAATAAAAGTGAGCGGCATTGACTGGTCGATACATTACTTGCTTCTAATCCTCGGTCCGACCGACAGTACCGTTTTATTTGATAAAGAGAGCTTCTTTAGAAAATTCTGGGAAGTAATTTTTGTGAGCCAACCGGCCCATACTCCATTAGCGCTGACGATTTAAAACAATATCCCATAAATCTACAGGATCCAGTTGCTGCATCCTGACCAGGGATTTAAATTTTCACGTCTGTTTCAAAAGTTTGCCTAAGTGAAAGTCCATTTTTTAAAACGACATCATGAAAGTTGTGTACGAAATTAGACGCGGCTGCTCTATCTCATTGGTTTGGCGAAACAGGAAACCTTTTAATTGATTTCAGGAACACATGACCATTTTAGCCCGTTTTACGCAGTCAATTACCTGGGTATTAAGCAAGACCATGGAGCATTGTCGCAAATCGTCCATGCTAGTGGTACAAGCAGCGGTTTGCTCACAGAAACTTCATCCTAAATTCCTTTGATGCTTGAGCTATTAAAAAGTCGGCAAAAGTTAAAGAAGCTTACTTTATCAAAGAAAGCATTACTGTTGGTCGACACTGAGGTTCAGAAGTGAGTGACGTGAGAACTAGTTCGTTAAATCGGTTGCGATATTGGACACTTTTATTTGGACGAACAGTAAAATAACTAACCCTATTGAAGGCCATTCCTGGCTGAAGAAAAGAAAGAACACGCAGGCAAGTAACAGGAAGAAAGAAAAGAAAAGAAGGCAAATTGCAAAAGCTAGAAATTGGGCAAAGAAATGCAAAGGTAGAACAGCCTGTGTGATGAACTTAAATGCTACAATATAGCTAAGACGGCCAGTGAATAGCGTAATTTTGGCCAAGATAACTTTAAATCCCTGTTTCCTACCTTTTCATGCCACTCCAGATTCAACACGTAACTCGTCCCGAAAGCCCTGCCTAGCAGAAAAGCCCGCTTCTAATTATTCTCCTACATACATTATAACGAGTCTACCGTAAGTTCAGATATGAAAACTTCTTTTCCTTTACAAAGCACCTTATATTGAAATAGGTAGTTTCTTTTAACAGGTCCGAAAACTTTCATTGGGTTCTTCTTTCTTACGGAGTTGGCTTGCTGCAACACGCCAACTTTGTAAGAAAGAAGAACCCAATGAAAGCGTCTTATATTCTTTTAACAGTACAGTCACTATTAATAGTACGGTATAGTCACTATTAATAGTTCTTCAATTGCTGGTTTTGTAGTAATGAACTGGTACTCCTCTTTCTT
Organism: Trichuris suis; assembly: GCA_000797535.1. Taxonomy (NCBI): domain Eukaryota; kingdom Metazoa; phylum Nematoda; class Enoplea; order Trichinellida; family Trichuridae; genus Trichuris; species Trichuris suis. The sequence continues at coordinate 281,507 of KN538379.1, forward strand.
TACACAGAAAATGCATCTTTTTCGTACGAGCGCATAGCGCTTCACAACAGTGTACGGAAGAACAACTCACGGCCAATTCTTCCGTACAGGGTTATGAAATACTTTTCCTTTTCATGAAAGCGTTACCATCAGCTGATTTTAGGTCTGCAATTGCAGTACAAAAGCCCAGTAAACACGTGAATGAGCCGTTGTCAGTAAAATCCGCTTCAATGATCAAAGCTTTCGTAATCAGCGCTTGATGGTATAGGATCAAAGGAACTTAACCGTTCGAATGTACAATGGCTGTCACACAGAGGAGCTAGTCGCAACATTGGGATGCAGAGGTGCGCCAGTGCCACGTATCTGCAATGCTGCAGTCTTTCTAATTAGTCTGGTAAGCTGTCACATGGTTGATCCTAGCTCTTGTGCATCGCTTTAACTAAGCGAGGTGGTTCTATCAGAAATCGTCGGCGATGGAACTAGGCAGTTCCAAGAGTCAAATGGTATAACTGATAGAAAGTGTAAAGGCGACAAAATTGGTTGCGTGGTCATTTTGCAGTAATCTGGCTAGTCATCTGGACTCGTCAAACATTCTTTACCCTTCACACTACCATCAATATTAAAGTCACTCCCACTTTCGCGTACGTGAGGTGCTTTTCAATGGACGAAGGGTCTCATCATGCTATTTCCTCTAGTACAGGATGAAAAAACACTGGAAAGCGTTGATTACCAACTTCTGTAGGTCGTATGGTTGCGTGGATGACCACAATGAGTTTGAAGTCGGCTCATACGCTTAACATGCGTTTCACGAAGCCATCCTTGGTTATAAGATTGCTAAGCGTTGCTTGATTCCGTGAATTAAAAAGTATCCCATTTCTGCTGTTAACGTATAGGAAACGCAGCATGCACATTTTCAGTTCTTTCTAACATTTAAGCGCACTTTTTTCTGAATAGCTGTGATTCGTCGGAATTTTGAAAAGAGCTTAACAGTGCTGTATTATCGACTGCCCACGTGAAGAGATATCTCGAACTACTCCAGTCATTGCCACTTCAGACTTCTTAGCAGTTTATTTAGGGAAACAGCAGCGAATAATACCAGTATTGTTAATGCTTTGTAAGTAGTGACATAATTCAAAGGAATTGCCTTGGAAAGGTCAATGACATCGTGGCTGACCACGCTGTCCCACTTAATCTGTTCGGGTGGCTGAGTTCTCTGACTGTTTCTTCAGGGTGTCACGTGTACATGCATCCATTTTACTCTAAGTGTCTGATCAACCTTGAAGTTTCTGTGTAAGTTTTGCTGGTTAGCTACAGAAGAATATGGTTAATAGAGAATACATACAGAAGAATATGATTTTTGACACAGTTTTCTCATTTCGTGAATCTTGGACAGAACAAAGAAATGTCCACGCAATACTATACCTTTAGTTTTTGTGGAAACGGAACGGGTTCGATTCTGGTAAAAAGAATTAATAAATAAGTACCACCCATTACGAAGAATTCATTATATACATATATAGTTCCAATCAGCAGTTAGTAGTTCTCGTTAAGTAATTGCAGGCGTGCCAATTATTTATAAACGAAATCAAGCTGCTTCATAGAAAAGAGCAGATCAAATAACGCCGCTCTCTTACGAAAAGCCCTGTCATCAACCAATGGTTACTGATTTTTGATAATTAGGTGCTCTGTAAGTGTGGTCTTTAGTTCAAGAGAGTTTTCACCATTAGAAGTTATGACTGAAACTACTTGATACGGCAAAATTACACGAAACTAATGAGACTGTTAGATGACAGCAGATCACCAATTGTTACCTGACAAAGTGGAAAGAATATGAAGACCATTCTCTTTATGAATAAGTTTATATATTAATATCCAGGTTTACTCAACAGGGAAAGCAAGCAGTTTAAAAGGTCTAATGGCTGCACAGGCTTTTACCCAGTCCATACTTTTAAGAATCTACAACTTCTCTGATGGGCAGAATAGACCTTACAAAAAACACCTAATCAAGTAACGTGATATATTAGGTGTGAGAAAAAGTTCTGATCGCTTAGGTTCTGCTTCAAAACTCTCTTCCGCTGTACAAGTTGGTAAA
>KN538379.1:283677-297787 GCA_000797535.1 Trichuris suis
ACGTAAGCGACCGACAGAGGTCAGGGCGCCCCTCGAGGGTTGAACATGGAGATTTGCAAGCCCTGCTGGATGATAACTCAGCTGTGACGACGCAACAGCTCGCGAAGGCGCTGATGTTGATCGAACTACCATAGGTCTGCATCTCCTTGGAATGGGAAAGATACGGAAGCATGACAAGTGGGTGCCACATTCATTATCAGAATCTGCCAAAACTGACCGCCTCAACACGTGCAAAGAATTGCTGAAAAATCATAGGAAAAAAGTTTTCTTTGGCGAATTGTCACGGGCGATGAAAAATGGGTCCTACATGACAACCCCAAAAGAAAAAAACATTGGATGGACTCAGGTCAAGCGACCACATCCACACCAAAGGCCAATATCTACGGGAAAAAAGTGCTGCTCTGCGTATGGTGGGACCGCCACGGCGTGCTCTACCGTGAACTGCTGAAACCAGGTCAGACAGTCACTGCGGACGTCTACTGCTCTCAGCTCAGGAAATTATCCCAAATCCTGCGAGAAAAGCGGCAGAAATATGCGCATAACCAAGGTCTCGTTCTTTTGTTGCACGACAACGCGCGACGTCACGTCGATTCAGTGACAAAAAACACCATACATCGGCTGGACCGGAGAGAGTTGCTATATGTAGCAGATTCACATGACCTTCCTCCATCAGATTATCACCTGTTCCGGTCCATAAAGCACGGTCTGACACGGCAGCACTTCAAAGAATTTGAGGACGTCAAAAAATGGGTGGTTCGCTTCTTTGGATCAAAGCCCCTAACAGAAACACGACTTACACTGTACATGGATCCCACTGTATCAAAGGATCTGTCTCTTCAGATAATTGAAATAACAAGCAAGTAAAAGTGAGAAGATGACAATGAAAGGAAGGAACTGTGCTTATTTGTTCGCGCATTCAGTTGAACAATGTATAGAAAACAAGGGCTGAATAGCTATAATTAATAATACCTTTTCATGTCTGACGTTACCGCGAAACTGACTTAATTTAGCGTAAAATTATAATAAAACAAAACAAGGAAGCTGTCGGGACCCTTGTCGTCCCGTCTTCAGCAAATGAATTAATGAAGGCATACTAATATTCATAATATCAATACTAGCGTTTTGCCATGCTTCCTGCGATGACCACTAACTGTGATGCCGACGACGGAATACGCTGATCAGGAATTTTTTTGCCATACACATCAGCGTACTGACGTTGAACATAAAACGTTTTTAAACAGCAGAGCAAGTTTCAATTGACTTCTCGAACAGAGAAGCGCCGTAATAATAAACGGTCTGTTTATGCGATAATACCAGGTAAGTTCCATGACGAGAGAAGATAAGTTCCTCAACGTGCGTGAAATTAAAAGAATATCATTACAACGGATCGCTTCTTTATAAAAGGATAAAACCTACTGTGCCTTCAGAATTATTTGTTTTTGATAAAAACTATCCATCCTGCTGGCTGCGCAGCATTTCTGCTTCACTAAAAGCTTTTGTTGAATTACATCAAAACCTCTGTTTCAGAAACAATCGCTCTGTCGTATCGCTATAAAAAACTCCTTGTTAAACAACCTCATTGCATGCTTCCAACTCTGTGAGGTCACAGCATGTGTCAATGGAAAGCTGAATGTTGCTTACTCAGCTTCTACAAGGGCATAGGTAGACCATTTTAGTTCGTAGTGAATCTGTTCTGCTTTACTAAGAGTAAACTTCCTGTAACGTTTCTGGCATGCAGACTGAACGTACACAAACAGGTTCTTAGAATGAGTTCACTGTGCTGCAATGTCGCTGCGATTTAAACGTGTGAAAAATTCACCCGGCTTAACGTATAAAATAGTCATTATTGAAAATAGCTTAAAAAAGACGCTTATGTGGTCGTGTAGGTGCGGCTGCCAATGGATGTTCTGGGCGATTAATATTGTCAAGTCCAGTACATAATAAAGCACAGAGAGCCAGAATGCCTTGCATAAAATGTCGTGCGCACAGGACGGGCGTATCTCATTACTATAAGCAAAAATTAAACTTGTTGCGCTTTTTACCTTTGGAAGTGTCACAGACTTACAAATACCTTCCTACTTTCCAAATAGTAATGGCAGAGAATACGTTCACTAATAGGGCTGCGGGAACTGTGTAATTGTTGAATGCATTCCAGATATCATTTGGGCTAACGCCTCTTTTGTTCAATACCCACAAATATCCAAGCAGCTGATCAGGGTTCAACCAGTAGCAGTCGTACAAATAGGATACAAAAGCAGCAGCTAGAAAACGTGGAAGAAGCGAGAAAATCGCAGACCAGCGTTCTGTACAAGTTTTCATCGTTTCCCTTTGCGACAAGAAAACCATTGCGACTCACTCAAGTAGGTCATACATGTTAAGTTGGCGAAACCCTGTCTGCACTCGAACTTGCGCAGGAAAGCACGTGTGCAACAACATTTACTTCTCCTACCGGCGTTCCGTACTTGCAGCAATCTTTCTCATCGTTTCAGTAGCTTTCTGATCCATCCATATGCGAGGATTAATTGTGAGGGATCATTTGATCTAAATACACGTACGGGGGTCCCTCTGTAATGATGTCACTACTTAAGACGTCCCCATTTCGCAATGGTACAAAAGCGACAGTCGTACAGCTGAAGCTATAGTTTGAATGTTTTAATTTTTTCTTTTTTTAAAGGTACTATTGCTCTATACAATGGTTTCTTCTAAAAGGTACTCTGATTCCGTAATTCCGTCGTTAGCTTTATGGGATAGTATTGCATACATGTGCATAAGTGTAATTTAAGGCTTGTTTGAGTCGAGTCATTTGTAAGTCTACCTGCGACGAGTCGAGCTCTCAGGGATATCCGCACGCCACCTTCAGCACATGCACAATCATCAGTTTTTGAGACGACTACAGCTTCGTAAGTTAAAAGCTTACCAGAGAGAGCGCGCTTCGGCAGATACCGGAGCTGCTCCAAAAGTCGTGGAAGAACTGAAGAGAGTGAATATTTTCATCAGCAGGTATTTTACCGTGGCGAAGCCACATTTTATTGGAGAAAATTACTAAATAAGGCTTTTGGATAGAAGAAAAGCACGTTAAGGAACATAGGGCATTAAAGGACAGGCTGACGCTGACGCCTGTTCTTCCCGTCACTACCGATTCTATGCTCAAACCTCTGCTCGTGTTTCAGTTCGAACATCCGAGGCCACTCAAGGGCGTTGATAAGAAGACTATGTCTTGCTCTGTTCATATCCTAGCGGATGGAACATTCGGGCAGTTTTTCTGACTACATAACCAAAGATATCATTTCCTTTGTCGAAGGATGCTGCAGAAAGAACCTAGACAAGAGATACCATAATACATGTCCGGAAAGAACTAATTATTTATAAGATCCCTTATTAAGTTATATAAGCCTGAAGACGGGGTGTAGATATCCCTGAAGCTCCACTCACTGCGAGTAAACTTTTACACAAGACTCAAAAAAGCTGTAAAATTACACTTACACACATACATATTAATACAATGAAATCACACGGGCTTGTGTTGAGATAGTTTGCTTACAGTTACACCATATTAAGACAAAGGGAAAGTTAAGCCGTGCTCAGAGGCAGCCTATTGTGCTAATCGCCTCTTCACCATTTCATCGAAAGAGAATGGCTCAATACCACCTTTGGTAAAACTGAAAACCTGAGTCAAGGACAATTTTTAAGCATGGCAGTTCAGCCTTGCCTAAGATGATGGTTTAGCTTTTGTGCTTGCTAGTCCTTAATAGGGGTATGCCCTGGTTTAGGAAGGTTGATGGAACCTGAGCAGATACCCCTTTCCAGTAGTTACCTGCTTTAGAGGACTTTTGATCAATTTCAGTATCTGCCGAAGCGCTCTCACCGGTAAGCTTTAAATTACGAAGGTGTCCTCGCCTCAAAAACAGATGAAACCATCCATGGCTATTACAAATTCCGCTTGCGGAAGACTTTCATCACCATCTTCTACTGCTACGGGCTGCTTTCTCGTTGGCAGTAAGATAACTTAAGGACACTCCATTCCCACGCTCGACATTCTATCTATTGTTTGAAGTCTACCAATAGAGATCACTTCTCTATTAGCAGATCCAACAGTAACTTCAGCAGCTTCCAAGATTTTATCCCTCCGAAGGTAAATGCAACCAATGGTAGGCGCAGATTCACTGCCCACATGATGTCCGTGCTTCGTTCTCCACGGTCGAAGCGCTTAATTGCATCTAACTTCAAGCAACGTGGAGCACCTTGCGTACTTTCTTGGGCTTTGGTATTTCCTTAGGGACCATTCTGCTAATGGACGCACAAAAGTAATCGAGATGAAACATTGGCATACGCAAATGAAGCACAGAACTGTGGCACCTTTGATACTGAGCGTAATTCCGCGGGGCACTTGACCCATACGCGTAGTGTCACTTTCAACCAGCTGTACTGCTAGGACAGAAGGCGCCACGAAGTAAAAACTAAAAGCTATTCCAGTCTTTCTTCACGGACGCAAATAAGTGCTCACACAAATTCTTCCCAAAGCAAAACAGGTGCAAATTCAGCTGGCTCATAAAAACATGACTTCGTCAAGAGGGGCACGCATGAGCCAAGTTCTGCTCCATAGAATTAATAAATAACAATCCGAAAGCCGTGAAATAGGATCGTTTCTTACTTGCGTTTTATTCTCACAAACCTTGGATGTTTGTTCTATTAATGGAGAATTAAATCCTTTGCCCAGCACTCGACAAGTTTAGGGAGGCAAAGAGCCTAAAAAACCGCTGGAAGTTTTACCTATTTTTGGTTTAGAAGAGATTGAAGCGCTGTTCGGAAACAACTGGCTGTTTATAACGTCCCTTATCGATGTCAAAGCAACATTAAAGACAGAGCTCTCTGTGCCATCCTTGTTCTGCCATAAGTGTCTCCCTGAGCGCTGTCGAGGCAGCTATTTGCTATCACATGCGCTCCTTCTAACCGACCAAAACGATTTTTCGCTACGCCACAGTCTTATTCAGTCAGGAAGACATACACTTGTCAATGGCTGTCTCGACAGTGGAGAAAAGAACAGCGATTGTAAGAAATGTCCGAAAGCCCTGTCGTTAATGTTGCTTTAGCACGAATAAAAAATGTAAATTGCGAGCTGTTTCCGTACAACAACTGAAACAATAGCCATCCATTACGCGAAAAAAACCAAAGAAGCAATTGGCAACGCTCGCTAGTTTGTCATGCAACAGCAACAGTTTTAAGCGTCGCCTTTTCCTTGAAACCCATAAAGCTGTTAAGACCACCAGTTTAAAGTGTTCACTTTCCGAATAGACAATTCACGAAATTTGAATTGGCCGCTTTCCAATTCCCCGCTGTAATTGAAATTTAAGCATTGCTGGCAGTAGGAATGAAATTTCGTGTTAGATAGTTCTTTGACTCTGTTTTTAAAAGTAGTGATGACAGACAAAGTGCTCTTTTATGTCCACAGCAAGCTTTATAATGGAGCTTTTAAAACCGGACTTGTTCCGCTGTCTGCCTTATAGGCCGAGGTTTTATAAATGCTCAAGTATGGCCAAATCTGTACACTGTTGAACTCGCTGAAAGTGTTAGCGAGCCTTTGCACCGATAAAGGGCGGTATTTAAATCTCTGCAAAATCTGGTTTTTCAGTTAAGAAGCACTTCATTTACCATTACCGCTTCATGAACATGGTTGATTGCAAAGGAAACTCATTGTCCTTATACGTTAAAATTAGTAAATGCGAATGGGAAAGGAGAACAGATGAGCAGTGAAACTGCTTTGACCGTCGCCCAATGGGAGAGATTCAGTACTGTTAGCAAACTGGAAAAGCTGCAAATAATGATCCCATTTATCCATGAGTACCAATTAAGCTAATAGCTATCATCGACTTCAAAGGCAATCGCAGAACAACTCAACGAAAAAAGTGAGGTTCTGCAATTTGAACGACCAAATAATGCTCGTTTTTTTGTCTAATGGCTGCCCCTGTATACCGATGAGAATTCACGTCACATGCCTTCAGCGAAGCTGCTTATTCATCCATCCTTATTTTTGCGAATAGGCAGTTAACGTTAGCGAAGAAACTTCCTACTAGAGAATGTGGCAATTCATCCATTTGCTAAGCGTAAGCATCTCAACGCATGGATGGCAATCATAATAAGATAATAGTTGCCCCTTCTTTGAATACTGAATGTAGGCAGCGTCTGTTAATTAAAGGACGAATTTCCTGTCAACATACGCGAACAAGTGAATAGACACTTATCTATTAATATAGCAACGAGATTGCTGGTTATGCATGCTCTGGTGATCATAGCTTCCGTAATCAATGGATGCAATTGTTAATGTTCGAGGAGGAAAACACCGGTCAGTTGGACGTGGAATATGTTGATCTAACAGCTGTCACGTAAAGCTCATGAATTTCTTATAGCTCGACAACTAAAGCATGGTGATGTAAAGATAGAAGAAACAAGAGAGATAGTGCGACAATATTTCTCAAACGGCAGACGCATTTTGGTACAATAGAACAACCAGCATCCATTTTGGTATGCGGAAACATGGCTAAGGGTCATGCATGTATTTCTGTTTCGTACCATCTGGTCTAATTAGATGGAGCAGCCTACACTTTGCTTTCATGAAGAATCACTAATTCGACCAAGTAGGGTCCCTTCGATCGTACAAAGGTAGGAAAGGTATTGACAAGTTATGTTCTACCATATTACCTGCCCTGCTGCCGTACTTTTGCACGCCAAATCTGAATCCCTCAAGTTTTCCACGTGATTGCAATATTTGCATGTCCTGATTATTTGTTAAGACAGTTCGTCATTACCTTCATTGACGGGTTGGACCGATACCAGTCAGCGAGGTAGCAAAGACCATTGAACCCTCTGACAATGGAAGCAAACAGTTCCTGAAAGCTTCGATACTCTTGCTACCTTACAGTTCGTCACTGTTTAATGGGACAATAAGCCGTTGATATTGGGGTTGTAAATCCAGTTCTGCTTACGAAGCAACCAACATCTCAGCTGTTTATTAAAAGAGATCAGTTTAGGTTTCACTGTTACGATAGAATATTTGCCCCTCGTGAGCAGCAGTTCTTCGCTTGAACTAAAAGTTAAAATCCTTTGACTTCCTTATTGTTGTCTTCTCTATGGCCACCTCGGCTGATAGGTTGGGTGCTTCTAATGCTTCTCCATTCATTCAACACTTCCTTTAGTTTATCTTAGATCAAAAGGTGTTAGAAATAGCTTAACTATGAAGAAATTACAAACTGTGCGCCTACGAATAATTGTGGCGCAAAATGACAGTGTATAACATAAACTTATGAGAATTCCACAACTTTATTTAAGAAGCAAGTCTTGTTATCAGTAGTTAACTGACTTCAAAGTGCCAGTAAACATAAGACGCCAAACAGTGCATGATTTCGGCAAAGTTATTTCCTGATGTGGTGACCAAGTTTCTGATCTGAGGCTTTTTTACGTGCTGCACAAGTCTCTACGGTGATGAAGGTAGTACTGAGAAGTTATCTAACATTTTCCTAGACGTACCAGGGTGCAGACTAGTTCAAGACTGATGATAAAGTTATTTTGACGTTTTTCTCCTTCGCTCGTCTTCGTTTACGAAACAAATGCTCTTTGCGTGTTAGTCAGCATTGAATAAACGGACATTTATTTGTCGTTTGTCAAGTCAGCTTGCAAACGGAATAAATACTCATTTAATTCAGGAGACACATCTGCGTAATTTTTGTGCAGTCAGTAATGGCGTGAACTTGCTTGCGAGTTTTCACACGTGTTCCTAAGAGCGAATTTCCTTGGCAGTTAGAACTTAAGGGTGCTCCAAGAAGTGTTTACTGACTAGTCGCTGCTGGCTAAAGAAGAACGAACAGAGATGCCGTAGTCACAATTTATAATGGCATTTTGCTTTGCATGAGTCGAATTAATCGCTGTTTCAGTTTGACAAAGCTTAGCACAATCTTTATGCTTTAACCATCAGATAGGGTTTCTGCTTTCATAGGGTTTTAGAATTTAATGGCAAATAGTTCAACACGCTGATCACGGAATTAGCAACAAGATTCAGAAGCCTGCTTTCAGCTTTGTTCTGCTCGGGTACCCAGCTCATTCAGCTTAGAGGATTGCAGTTGTTGTTCTGCTTAGAAGAAAATGTGAAAGAAAGGTAAATAACTTTGCTTTACTCTTTTGAAGAAAGTATATCATCTGAATAGTACCACCACTGCCGTATATAGGTATCACTGCTAAACGAGCCTGTTCCCTTCTCTGATGTTTCCTCGCTGTTAACGAGGAGAGTCAATTTCCTGATTCCTTGTACAGGAATGAATTTACTACTTGTTCGTCAAGTTTCGCAGCACTGCCATTTCCTGCAGCTCCAAAATGATTGCCCTGCCTATAGGGGTATCGCTGCGATCACTCGGCAAACATAGAAAGCTTACAATATGGGATGTTCAGTGATTGGCAGCGCACATTTTTTCTGACACTTTGGAGATGAACTTCTTCGAACTGGTGCATTTCTTCTATCTTTCTACTAAACGTCTTGGACTGTGGTGCATAGAAACATTGCTTTGATCTTAGAAAATTAATCAAAATATAACAATTTCTCACTCATTGCAGAATCTACCTACATGCAGCAGACTCGTTCCTGAAGCTCTGAAATCTCTTGGAGAATGGCCCACTTGTCGTCGCGGCTGGATTACTAGTGTGAACCCAGACATTTTCTGAAGCTATGGATTCCTCCATTTTTTTCTACATGGGAATTACCCTCCTTTCAGTTTGGATGGCCATAGTTATTGTCTTACTCAGAACATACTGGTTCATGTGGAAGTGTGATGATTGTTTCTGCTGTCTCTGGTACAGAAAATGTCCATTTTTCCCAAGAAAGAAAAACAGCTTTGAAGAACAGGTGTTAACCGATGTGTGACATGCATTTTGTCAGGTATTACCACCTCAAATTCATTTGTTTGGTGAGTCTTCCTTCCAGGACCAAGCTGCAGCTTGACGGCGCTTGTCCTGCCTCCGTACAATTCTCCATGTAGTTACTGTTAAGTTGAGCCTTGATTCTATGAACCAATTCATTGAATTGTCGTTTTTGACCTGTCTTCTGAATCCGCTTTTTAGAAGCATATGTAATGATATCTTGCCGCTTACTTAACTGTTACGTAGGACCCTTTTCAATGCGTGCTGCCAACATGCGTTTCAGCTATGTGGACGTAGTTTTTTATTCCGCGTAGTAAACATCAGCTTTAAGGGGCCGTTATAGGCTCTGCTTCGGCTTTTAGATTGCTCGTAGTTTCATTAGTCATCACCATATGCCAGACAAAGTTTTTGTACCTCCACTGTGTACTTCTCAACTCTGCAATTTCAGATCTTCGTCACTGAACAGTGTAAGGAAGTAAGCATAAAAAGAAGCATTAATATAACCAGATTTTTTGCAGTCAGCTCTGCAAATTGAGTTGTGCTGAGTTATTTTTGGCCATTACTGCCATTGTACCATGACGCCGCTTTTTCTCTTCCAATAGTCGTTATTATATTTGCAAATACTTGCGCTTTTCCTATGAGGTTCATAGATTCATTGGTCGCAATGACTATTTCGACATTTCAAGTCATTGGCAACTTTGCCCTGTCCTTTCATATTGGCGTCTGCATGGGCATCTTTTGTTCGTTTGCTGTAAAAGTGCTTTAGCTAATCAGCTACGTCACTTGCTCGATTAAGTGCAAAACATTTACAGTCAAAGCACTCAAGTGTTCCTTAAAACGGAAGTCGGTGATGCTGGGTTCAAACCACTTACAAAACACATCATAAGAACAAGTGGAAAGCAAGGTATTAATACTAAACAGCCAACTTTGAATGCGCTGTAAAAATGAACTCAACAAGAACATTCATGTTGTACGTGAAAGGTTCACATACAATAGACAACTAAAGTGTCCATATATATAATCAGCGCGTCGTTTCACGCGTTCCACGATAACGTGCGGCTTCCAGAATAACGTAAAATAAATTATCAGGTTCATTGATTTGCTGAGGCAGCTGAACAGAAATAGCGTTCAGACAGACGTTATGAACGCATACTTATAGAGTCTAATCGCAACTGAACGATTTTGAGAAGGCAAGTCTGACGCAACTCCTTCATTTGTGACCGACGTTTGGTAAATGAAACAGCGCAGGCAACAGATAAGAATACATTTTGACTTCGCAATAGCACACCAATGGCTTAGATTATCTGTCGAGTTAAGCAGCAGAACGCTGATAAATTGCTTTTGCTACAGATTTAAATTTGATCAATTCTGTTACCGCTTTCTGCTTTGAAGCTTCATCAGTCAGTTACTCTCGCCTATCTTTGTTGAAGGCGAACCAATCCATTGACGTGCTGGTGCATGCAGTACAATATTTTGTACCGAAGGCTACGTTTGACGCAAAATCAGTCGGCGTATCAGAAAAAGAGCTCTGGTCATTTCATGCTAATGCATCATGGATTTTAGCTTAGAAAAAGGCTGCCCTCTTTTAAAAGCTCCGAGGCACAGAAATGACCTTTCTCCAGATGAAGGATTAACGCGGCTTAGGAAAAGTGCTTGTGAGATAGTTTTCACTGCATAGTATTAATAAGATTAATTATTAGTACAGGATGGAACCGTCTATTGACTTTCTAAATAAGAAGAGTATAACAGAGCTTCCACGGGAATCTGTAACCTCAATAAACGGTTTCATCTTGTACTAATCGTTAATCTTAAGAAATTCCAGGAAAACGTTACAAAGAACCATATTTTCAACGCATAGTATTCATACTTTATTGTATAGCATAGTATTAATATGCTTGTTCATGCTTTTGTTATGTTAACAAAAATATTCAGCTTCCATGCGCCAGGTTTGCGTAGCTCATAAATTTAAAGCTACCCAAAGAAAAGTTTCGATCACGCAGAGTATAAAAATAATAAACCGTAGCCTGACTACTGCTTACGCTCATGTTTCCATTCTACTAGTGATTACTGAGAAGAAAGAGAACTAAAAAGACTAAAATCAATTCAGTAAAATTCCAGCTCTCACGACTTGTTTATTCTCATAACGCAGTCATCATTTCGTTATTTTTGTCAGATGATAGCCTGACTCCCTCTGCCATCGTTCAGCAGTCTCGCGGCCGCAAGGCAAACTGTGCTCTGCAGGTGCTTGAAAGCATACTAGCACATATATGCAATGCAGTATGTGTGAAATAAGAAGTTTTAAGGTCCACTAGCACTAAGTTGAAGACGAAAAGACGAGTTATAAACTAAAAATTTCGAAAAGCTGAGTGCAAGCGAATGGATAAGAATTTTACTGTGAACATGGGTGACGAAGTCTGCAATGTTAATAGGATGTACAGGCATCTTGATTTATGTTGGTTGTAAGTCAAAAAAGTTTCAAGTCAGGACAATCAATCAATGCCTCCAATATACTTAGCCTATTGAACATTACGACTTAGTGCAGCTTACCTTGAAACCTGCTTAAAACATTTGCATTAGCGAAGGCAAAATAACTTAGCACAAAGCCTACCTTATAATAAAGTATTGAATAGGAGTAAAGAGAATGAATACAGAGTCCGGGCCTTAACATTGCTTGAAGCATTGAACTACAATTCATTGCTAAACTTGCAGGCACTAGAACGATGATCATTTTTCTCTCTTTTGAAAAAGCTCGACTATAGTTGGTTGAAGGTACCGGGGCATCCGCACTTGTTGAGGATATAATAAAGAAGTTCTCAAGCTGTACTCTGCAATGGCTCCCTTTTTATCATAGACCTCACGTAGAGGTGATAAATTGTTTCACAGCCCTTCGTTCCATTGGCTGCATCCTGACCAGAATAGTTCACTTTCCTTATTCTCCATCAGATTACTCCGTATCAGAGGGAGAATTATTAGTCATGTACACCAATGGTTAATGCATACTATATCCTCTGCTGATCAGCTCAGGTGCTTGACTCATTGGTTAATGCTTCTATGAGCTGTCTTACAATTACTAAGTTTTCCCATTGTCCTATGAGAGACACTGGCTAAGCAGTCTGTCAGTCTGTTTTCTTCAGGAAGGTCTCTAGTTTTGGTTAGACGATTTCTTCATTGAAATGTGCATTTTGCTGTAGTAAGTTAGAGAATACTGTCCGCACGCGTTACCTCTTCTAAACCTCTCGTAATTCAACAGCACTTACTCAAATGCTGTTATGTCATGACTAATTGAATTGCGCTTCACTGCCTCAGCCTAGCACCGTAAGGGACTATCGTATGGCACAGCGTTAGCCTGAAAAAAGTGCAACATTCGCAGGCCCACATCTACACAAACTCAGAACATCAGAAATCAGAAGCCATAGTAACTCGCTCCCTATAACCTTCTGAATGTATATACATACGCTCGCTTATACCAACAACAAAAGCTGTAGTTTAACAGCTATGAGAAGATGAAGCGTATTCATAAAGTAGGCCGAAAGACGAAATGCATAAGCACATACCACAATGGATGGTAGCTGCATACACCCATTTTCATAATTGCATTTACCTGAAATACCGTGGCGAAAACCGGAGTCTTTCAAGAGATTGATCAAACGCCCTGACAAGTTTCCATCACATATGGAGCTGTTCATCAAGCATAATCAGTCTTTGAAATACCCGTCCCGTTATTCTGACACTGAAGGCAGAACAAATGTGTTCTCTAAGCTTTGCATCGTCTCGTATGATCAATAATTCGTGCTTTTGCTAACAGACCGCTCAGGCACTAGGCGGTAGAGTATGTGTGCAATTACTCGATTACTGATTATTTATAACCCAATTTACGCTGTTTCATGGACTTTGAAGATGCGTCTGCTTTGACAACCAGAACTTGCATCCATTTCTTTTACGGGTCACAAAAGGAACGAGCAGCTTGTTAAAAGAAAAACGCAACTGATACTTGTTTTTTAAAAGATACTCCTCCTAATGACTTACGTTAGAAAATGAATTTTACACAGCATCCTCCATGCAAACCAGCAGTGCAGATTTCACGTTGTTAACAAGAGCGCTTGTCTGTTGGAATAAAACTTTGGTTTTGGGCAAAATGAATCAACGAAGTTGTGGAACGATTTGTAATAAGACTGGCCCATGCTTACGAGTAGGAGGATGGATAGTGCCAAATGCACTGGCACAAAATATGAAAGAACTGTGAGAATAATCTATCCTCTAAGTAATCTGCTATACTTCAGGAGCGAATCCTGCAGATTAATACGCTATCGGCTTGCTGTAGGTGCTTCTTTTGAAATCATGAACATTAGTAGCCACTTTCCTCCATTCAAAGCAATCCTGATTCATATGGAAGAAATTTAGTGCTAACTGTGTACGGTGACCGCTGGAACTCAATCATCCAGACTCCGTTGGAAATAGCGCGCAGCCCCCTTCACATTCCAGCAGAACCTTTTATTTTTAAAACCAAATCAGTAAAAGTAAGCGATTTGAGCTTCCAGAACAGTTTACTTGTACTAATAGTTGTTAATAGTTTCATAGTCAGCGGTTGCTTAAGATTTTCTCCTCAAAGTCAAACAGGTTTCCATATGCACATCTATCCGTTCAGATTAAAGCCTTTGCCACAAAACAAACGTGGAATGCGAAGTGAATGAGCCTCCTGAGCGAGCAAAAGCTCATCATATCAGAAGTACTAAAAAAAGGTCTAGAGCGCTTCCGGAACTTACTGGGTCCATTGTTCAAAGTTGGGAAGTACTCAACGAATGAAGATTACTCGTGCGTACACAGTTTTTTGAACTCGTAACTCGCACAGCCGCATTATTTGTGAGATGAAAGTTAAGTACAGCCTCCACTCCTACATGTAAAAACATCAAGTAGAAATGAACAAAACTTGATTGCGTATTGATTCCCTATTCTGAAACGCATTAATAAAGCGAAGTTGCTTATGGGTTCAATACAGACATTCACTGTGATAGTAGTTAACGACACTATTACTAGCAACGTCTGAGTACAAGTTCTGGATGAGTAAAAATGACAGTTACAGAGAGCGCTTTGAACTATGGGCAAAACGTTTAGTTGACATAATGATAATCATTTAAAACCATATATTCTACAGGGGTCACATACAAAATCCCGAAACACAAAATCCCGACGCACAAAATCCCGAATCACG
>KN538379.1:305987-319112 GCA_000797535.1 Trichuris suis
AATCATACGTTCTGGTCTGGGCGCCGGTAATCTGGCACTCCCAAGGTCCCGACCATGCCGGATTAGCGGCAACCTACTGTATGTGTTTTCGCGTTGTCGTGCTAGAAGAAGACTTGGCTCTTCCAGTTGGGAACTCGACAGAGCTTGCCTCTAAGTCTTACTAGCTGATTAGCATAAACTTGAGCCCTTATTTTTCTCCCTTCTGAAGGTACCTCCCAATGCTCATTGCCGCGTACACTCCACCAAAGGAAAAGCAAAAGCTTTTTCTGGTGTCCATCAGCTTTGACTTCAGCCGACACTGCAGAGCCAGTGACGAGGCGGTTCAGCCATGCAAATGTCTGACGCTTCGTGAGGAGTTCTGTAGCGCAGTTGACTCTTCTATCCTTGTTCTCTTGCGTTAAATCATGTGGTACCTTTCGGCCCAGCATGTTAGCGCAACGAAGCCTTTTGCCTTTTTAAACTACATACTACAGTCGCATGGGAGCAGGGCAAAGGCATTGCTAACCAGCACGTTATTTGTGTCAGCTGTTTTTCCCAAGCTCTGCCAGCAGTGAATGTACAACCAGACATGAAGAATGTCCAGACTGTCGCTTATCCAACATGTCAAATTCCCTATTGCAGAATTTCGCGAACCATCGTTCTACAGTGCGCAGAGTGAGGATATCTTCACCATACACGGAGCATATGTGGCGATGGACCTCGGTTGCTCCAACGCCGGAATGGAATGAAAACGTAACGCAGTATCGCAGGAGGCCTTGCACAGGTTCGAAGTTCCTGCTAGCCATTAAGAAGATGAGGATAAGGTATCTGCCCAACATGTATTATCTACAGTTTTCATATCAACAACAAAACCAGATATGCTAATCTTTTGTAACTTTGCTAGACCAAGTTAAGTTAATACTGACAGGAATTACATTTCGACCTAATATATACATATATATCTTTATGCATATAATGCTCACGGAGCACACGATCCAGTGGGCAAGATACTCAAGATTAAGTTTACTTATCTTCATTAATCTCTCTCCCCCCTCTCTCTCCTTGACTTCCTTTTTCTTCTTTTATAACCGTTTATTTGTTTATATATTAGCCTGCCTTCCCCTAGCCGTCTTCACTGCTTTTTTCTGAATCCACCGAGTTGTATCTTAATTCCTCTTTCGCTTTTATGAGTTATTAGTTCATATTTTTACCTTTTAACAGTTGAATTCCTCTTTAAACTTTCTAATTTAAAAAACCCATCCCAAATTACAGTCAGTCCACATTGCCTTATGGAGACAGACGGCGACGCCTAGATGGCTTCAGTATGTCTGTCAAGAAACGCTGTCCACAACGGTTGTTTCTCGCATATGTTAAAATCAAATGTACACAAGCGTTACGAAGGTACTACGCTTAAAGAAAATGTATTCCCGTGCCATAGTGCAAAACAAGCAACAGGATGTAACAGTAGGAAGAATCGCAAGTGGGTTGTGCGCAACAAACTGAACTTCTCTAGAAGTAAGGTTACTTCAGTAAAAGCACGTCGGTCTCAAGTTATGATGCTGTCGTGGCAATTATTTTCATTATGTACTCTGAAATAAAGATACAAATAAAGCGTAATGCTAGTAAAAGTTCGTTAAAACTGGGTTCTATGCACAGAGTTGGTCAGCAATTTTAAAAAGACGTGAATTAGTATTAGCCTACTCTGGCGTTATTGCCATTGGTATCAAGCAAACTTTATAGCCAATGGAAACCAGATTTAAGCGAAAATTCCTTTCAAATTCCAGTAGAGCAATAAATAAAGGTATTCGCCACAATTAAAGTTCCATAGCTTAATCCGTTTTGATTTCATATTATGCTCTATCATTAAAAATTAATATTCACGTGTTTTTCCAAGTTTACCATAAATTTGGCTAGCTGCCAGATGGCAGTGTTGGCTCCACTCTGCCGATTTGGCTAGTGATCAGTTTTTTCTGATTGGTCAATCTGGTTTTACCCTTTCAGAACAGCATGTCCAACCGATAGTGCACGCATGTTGTACTCAAAGAAGCAAACCCTGGCGAGCTGAACATTTGGGCATTTACTAGCGAAACTAAGGAAGCATATCGTAAGATTCCATGACTGGATAGCTCGTCTTTAGCCCATCTGCAGGCTTAATTACGTTTCCATAAGTCCGCTCTGAATAATGCTTTCACCTTCAGTGATAACTCCATCCTTCAATCAAATATTTACCCCTTAACTGAATGTCCAACCTATGCAAGAAGAGGAAGACAGTCAATTTACAGTCGTCTTTTGATGTCATCAAAAAGACGGTTTGAAGACAACTTTACTTGGTGACTGACTATCACATCCAATAACAAATGGCTGAAAAGCACTCGAGCTTCGATATAGTCTTCTTATCTTTCAATCTGTGATATGTATGAAGGAAAGAAGGACCTAACAAAAGGTGCTAACAAAATGTTCCAGTGAGGGTGCTTACATCAGCAACTCCGTAATTTTCAATATATGGCAAGTATCTATTTCTCGTCAAGACTTTTCTGATCAAGGAAGCTTTCGACCTTTTGGAAAAGCCGTACGTCGCTTACGGTGACTTACAGGAGGCGAAGTCCAACAGCTCTAAAGGCTCAGACTTCCTTTTGTTCAATAAAGTGGCCTAGAAAATCAAACGTGTGCCATGTACGGAAAACAAAGTTCCATGGGCCCTGTTTCACCTGTGTGCAGCTTTCATGCTCAACTCCATAAGATCCAAGACAGCTTCAGTAAATTCTATTGAGAAGATTCTCAAAACTGGCACACAGTGAACGAAGTTATTTTTGGAACTCAAAACAAATTTTTCCGTCATATTTAAAATCAACTCAAAACTGTGCGAATGATTTTGTGAAAAAACTGTAGGTATCGTTGTGCCACAGTCAAAATGTCAAAGGATTTTTGCGTAATTTAGAAAACGACAAAAGATTTACTAAAAGGTGACTGAGAATAAGTAGTCCGTTAAAGCATTCAATCTGCAGGTGAACAGAAAACCATATATTTCCACTTTGTACTTAAATGTTAGGACAACCTTTTTTACAGTTGTTACATTAAGCAAACATCAGTTTACGTGAGATGCAAAAAGAATTTCAGCGACTGTTTTAGAGTTATTGCGGCTCATTAGGTAGCAACCTACTGAACAATGTCGAGAAGAGAAATAAGCACCTGACCAACATGATAAATCTAACACTGAGTGGAAGTACCTCTTTTTATAGAGCGAATTCACATAGCTGTTGCAGTCACAGAAAGATTGCTTCAAATTAAGCAAAATAAACGCAGCCTTGAGCGCTAGAAAACTTGCCTTAATGTTCTCGATGTCAAATGGCGCACTGCTGGAGTTGTTCAGCGAAGCCTGCAAAAAGAAGGTTCAGACGTGACCAAAAAGTGCATTATGAAAATGTTACGGATGTTGTACGTGCCGCAGAGTCCTGTTCCGTACACCTAGCACAAAATGAAGCACAACTAACTTTCATTCTGCGCGTAACACAGTAACGGCAGCCCACTGCTTCGCATTTCAGCGCTCCAGAGGGGCATAAAGATCCCAGGCAAATCAGTAATAAGAAAATGTCAGTGGCTGTATTCATTAAACTCATCACCTGCCGCTCGTCGTGCTCAGCAAACTGTAAGACAAGGATAGACGTTAGGGAGACGAGTTTTCCAAGTCTTGTTGTCGAAGTCAAGCCCTGATTCAAGACGCTTTTTAAAACTAGTTCGTAGTGACACTTCACGCAGTTGCATCCACCACCCCAGAGCAATTTCAGAAAGTGGTCTAATTTGACGAGTTACCAGTTGGGTTGAACTATGGACCTTCTTCACAATTCCGTTAGGACCTTTACTTTTTTCCCAAAAATCCGCTAGCTTAGATGAAATCAGTTCACTCTGACGAAATGTACAACAGGTCACTTTCTCCCTGAAGAATACGAGACTTCTCTGTCTCTCTCTCTCTCTCCCGCTCTAGCTCAAGCCGTGTTCAGGCAAGAAACGAGGTCCGCCTGAAAGAAAGAGCATAAGATAAGACATCTGTAGCGAAGATGTGATGGTATTTGCATCAAAAGTCTAAAGGCCAAAACAATACATTAATGTTTTACCATATATGAGTACGTGAGAATAGAATGGGCGATTAACAAACAAAACGAGACGAGAGGCGCACGAGCTCAGCAGAACTGGCAGCAAGGCAGCTGGCGACGAAAGAGAGGAACCCTGACTGGATCAACGAAGAAGAATGAGTCCTGAGACTGCCAAAAGCGAACAGAAGTCTAAACGAGCTAAACCAAAAGAACTGCTCTTGTCTCAGTGAGTAAAGCGCTCGTATCGAAAGAGAAAAAGGGAACGAACTCATAAATAAACGAATAACAATGGATGAAGGGTTGGATAAACGAGCAGAAACGGTAAACAACAGCGGGCATCAGGCGAGGCTACAATACCAGATACCCACGCGCGAATCTGTGCTGAAAGTCGTTTACCAGCGGTGGCAGCAACCGGTGAATCTCCTACCAGCAGTCAGGGAAATCAGTCGGCGCGGTACGTCGTCTCATTTGCAGGTGTGACACAATTCCAGTACCCTTAAAAGTGAGGGCCGGGTGCCCCATGTTGACCGCTATTTCACTTACAACGTCTCTTGCCCTGTTACCATGCTATTAGGTGTGCGACAGGCAGAATCTCGTTGATTTCACTTCCTCAGGCAATTCTAAAGTCTTGTAAAAATTATGACCCCCTTCTGAATATGAATCTTGGTTTATCAACGCTGATGACGGGGCGTGGTCAGCCCCAAAGCTCCGCCTAATAAAGAAAAAACAAACAATTAACGGATATTATTCCGCAAGTTTAATGGAAAACCATGACGCATTATCCCAACGGATGCTGTTCTGCTCAGCCAACTGCACAGTCTCAGCCTCATCAGCACTGTTAGAAAAATTGGAATAAAGCAGGAAAGTAACGAACAAATGCATTTTATTGATATTAGGAAGTTCACGATAGCCTTGGTAAGCAATACGTGTGTAAAAGGTTGCAACATAACGCTCTAACGATGTAAACACAAACAATGTTAGTGAAAGTTTCGTCTTTGCGAAGACTAAGTCAGCAAGAGAATCATTTCTCAAGCTCCACCTGTACAGCATGATTTTAGTTAATGCCAGTCAAAAAGGCAATTTTATTTGCATTGAACGGAAGAGAGAAAGCTTGAAAGAATTTGTTTTTGTCTTCAGGATTGAATAAACCCGAGCCTGCATTCGCGCCAGTTTATATTATTAATAAAATATGACAGTCCTGGCATTGTCGATTTATTGCATCCGGTTTGAAGAATTGGGTTCATTCACTTATTGCTCATCGTCACCCAATGTTTCCGCCCAAGCAAAGCACAACCTATTTTTGGCGCAGCATAAACCTTTGACTTCATGGATTTCTTTAAACAGATTAATTTGTAGTTAGGTCAGGTTCACAGCGAGCCGCATGTTTCTCCGCTGCTATCATAACACCACTGCGGTTTCTTTGTTTTATCAACTGATTGAAGATGTTCGCTTAAGCTGCTATCCTACCATGGATGCGAAAACCAGAGCACGCTTTTGTAATCAATAATCTTGCGTATAGCAAATGGGAGAACGTCGGACCTCCAACAAAATGCTCTATGGATAGGGCATTAGCACAGTAACAAAGTGGAGCAACGTAGCAATCTGAACCTATGGAATTATGAGGAAGGATTAGACCTTATTTGACAGAATTCCTGTTTCCTGGTCAGCACTGAACGAGTATTGTACCGTAGAAACTTTCTTTACTTTCCGAACTGTCTTGGTTCTCAGAATCGATCAGTGAATATGTACAGTCAGACCCCCCGTATCCGCGGTTTCTCTCTCCTCTGCCCACGTAATTTAATATTACGCAATTCGCAGCTTGCATAAGAAGTAAAACCGGTTCCTGGCATTTCTGCATGTGCAAATCGAATTAATCATTAATAATATTACTGATGAAGCTATCATGTGCTTCCACGCCTTTTTTATGACACCGCCTACACTCTTTCCTTCAGACAAGGGTGGTTACTAGCATCGTGCGATTCCTCATTGGTAGAGGGCGATAAGCTAGTGGCACCCTATGTTTCTTTAGCGACGATTCACAGAGCTACTGCTGCAAACCAAATATTCGGTAAATAGCTGCGCAACATTAGGAGCCCCATTCAAAGAAAGTTCTGAGATAGAGTGTCAGTTTCCGTATGTAGACTGGTCCCCTGGCGATTATAAGGTAACGACGCATTGGCCCAACTTGAGATGCTACGGCAGCCTGTGGATGAGATCTCCTGACTTGATGTCCACATTCACTGAATGACCTCTGAGGAGGAGCACAAGTTCGCTCTCCAGCCACCCTGGAGGACACACCGGTTCGATGGTACGCTACCTGAGAACTGTTAGTGTCGAGAAAAACCAGTGCCCTCTGCCACTACCTACGCGCTGAAGATGGCAACAGATGATTCCTGATTGCTTCGCGAATACATTCAGTCAGCATCTGGTACATATCCAAACCTAGACATGATCACTATTGCTAATGCAGTAGAATTCATCAAAAATAGAATGGATTAATAAAACCAGGACGTGTAAATATGTGTTACAAAAATTTATGGA
The DNA here is from genome assembly GCA_000797535.1 of Trichuris suis. Lineage (NCBI taxonomy): Eukaryota > Metazoa > Nematoda > Enoplea > Trichinellida > Trichuridae > Trichuris > Trichuris suis. The sequence goes on from KN538379.1 coordinate 312,599, forward strand.
GTAAAGTCGTAAACAAGTTTAAAGGTTTCCCAGAAACCGACGTATTAAAAGAAATGGAAATCCTGAAAATCATTTACGCGGCAGGACAAGTTGGCGTGGAAGGAATTGAGGATGCTTGTTGAAGATGTGAAAAAACATGTTGAGGGTTATGGAAAACTGTTAACAAATCAAGAATTGGAAGAACCTGTGCAGTCATCATGTGCGAAGAAAGAGAAAGATAAAAAAAATGAAACCCAACCAAGAAGTGGGTGCAAGCTCGCCTATGCGTTTCGAAGTGCAGAAATATTAAAGGACAAAATCATGGAATATGACCGTCGTATGGAACGCAGGATTGAATTCAACCATATGATCGTTAACCGCTGCAATAAATCATTTAGGACATAAAAAAGAGAGAGACGAAAATTTCAATTATGGCAAATTTTCTAATGCGTCAACGAAAAGAAGTTCATGTGCAGAAATTGACGACCATACTTTGTTGTCTGATACTGACAACAAAGCGTGAGCACCTTCATGGCTTGTTCATGCTCCTGCTGTGTCGCCAGAGGTTCCGCAGGAACCGAACACTGTCTCGCGGTGTCCCCATGACTCACTTAGTCAGGGTTAATCACTTAGGGTTTCTTTCTTGTTCTTGAGAATATAGCTTTCCGTAACGACTTTTTGAAATGCCAGGCCTAACATTCATGACCGGACAATGTCGTCTCTAAATCTTTCTGCTGTTGAAAACTTCAATAAACGATTCCATCCGGCAGGGATTTGTGAAATTATCTTCAGAAGTTCATAGCGTCGTAACTTTTATTACAGCATATTCACCGAAGAAGATGTGCATGGCTGGTTGTCAGGAGCACACGCAGCCTTCAAAAATTACAGCACGCTGTCATAATTTTTCTATGTGATTACGAGACCGTTATTTCTATTAATCATCAGCGTTAGCCTCCTACTGTGCCTTAGCTATAAATTAGACTTTCCCTGTGGCACGTCAAAATAATAGAGACTTAGTTTATTGCTAGCATCACCGGAAACTGTAGACGCAGTCATCACAGACGTGGCAGGAGACCTACCTAGATAAGGAGTTAACTAGCAAGGCACAAAATAAGGAAAGCACGAAATAAACAAAAACAGAACTTTCAGAACTGTTTAGCTCAGACGCAGAAGGATGGAACGGTATGCTTCGGAGGCTCCTTTACTTCATCATTTCAGCCATATGGCGTGTTTTCAGTATGGAATAGCATATTCTACTTGTTTGGAGCTTTCACTGCGCCAATGCTAAATGTTATTAGTATTAACTAGAATCAACCTGTTTAAAGAGTCAAGGAGAAACGCTTCCGTCTCATCACAACGAACCTATCTCAACAGCATGAAAAGCAAGAAAAATAGCAAACGCTTTTATTAATAATATTATAATTTCATAAGACCTCTGAGTGATCATTTGGAGATGAGGGGAATTCTGACCACTGTTTAAAATTGAACAAAATTACAGCTAGCATTGCATGCAGACCAGTGTGCTGCAGAATAAATGGAAACCTTCCTATCCTTGTACAACACACGCAAGGCTAGCTGTGAAGAAGAGTAGAACAGCAGTTGCGTAGCATTCTGCAATTTAAGATTGCCAAGAAAAGTTCTACATGGATGAATACTGAGACAGCTCAGGATAGCAATCATGCGCAGCCTTCACATGTTAGTGACACCAAGTGTGCTATGCAAAGAGTCACTGACTAGCAACTTGAAAGCAGCGACCCTCTTGCTGGCTCTTCTCTGAAGTTCGAAGTACGTTTCCGGTTGAATCACTATAGTTCGTTGACACGCGTACACAAGGACGCGAAATTTTTTTAAAACGATCTCCAGGTAGTAACTGCTACGACAGCTCATAAGCTGGTAACATTGAGATTTATTGACACATTAGCTAGGATCCTGTGCTTGCTTATAGTGCAATATAAAAAGTTAATTCATGAAAAGCTTTAGAAATGGTTGCTCCTTTCTTTTGTTGATTCATAGACAGTCATTGTGATCATTATGCGTCAGGTGATTATCAATATTTATATCCGAGGGCTTCTGTAACTTGCAAAGTAATGCAGCAAAACATTAAGAGTTTTCATTCGTCACATAACTAAACCTGTCAGAACAGAAGAATGAGAAAATCTGTTCCTATTTGGCCTACGAAGGTCAGGTGTGAAGAGAAACTGCTATAGATGCTCATGCGGTTTCCCTAGGAACCATTTATTCAGCGTAGCGTTTCCTTGGCCTGACAGCATTAAGCGTCTGAACACTTCGACTTGATTAATAATGAAAGAATGGTCGAGTACTCCCTGGCGTTAATACGTCAAAATTTCACCATGTTGTTTGTTCACTGATTGACAAGCACTTCTGTTTAACCATTATCATATCATAATTTCGCTTATAACAATTCAACAAAATTCAAGCTCCGGTAAGCGGGCAATAGAGAGCAGAAGCTGAACTCGTTTCTATGCCCAGACCTGTGAACGATAATGGCTCATGCTACTACGATAAACAGTTCACTTACTTCATTGATTCCCTGAAATCACTGCAGAGCGTCTCGCAGCAAGCTAGCAACGTCCGTCCTGTTTAGCCCTGCAACTCGCTTGACAATAAAGCTGTCATCACTGTTTGCTGAAAGTTGCCAAGTTGCAATATCTCGTCAATGTACTTTGAAAGACTTACTTCAGTCATCTTTACATGAGTATGAAGCTGAGTGTATACGTACCTGTTACCTCAATTTACAGATTCGTCCTGCTGGTCTGTTTGGCTGCTAAAGGTGAGATTATATGTTCTGGAAGTTTATTAACTGGATTAGATTTGTGTTACATTGTTCGTATGGAAAACAGCCCGTTCATGTTGGATCGTTTATTTTCGACGGGCTTCCAGGACTGACCCTGTGCTTTTGTCAGCATCAAGTCTTACAGGCTTCGCACTGATGACAGGACAAGTAAGGTCCCGAAGCCCCGTAAATGACCAAACAAAAACGGACTACGTTTCCGTCAAGAATAATGAAACCTTATGCGCTCGTAAAAAGATGCTATATCTTCAGTGTACTATTAATAGATAATTGTATAGACTTAAGGCAGCTTAATGGAGCATAGGTTCACCTTGAGTTTAATGGATAAGACTGACTCATATGTAAACTCCCTAAAAATTTTCATTCATTTAAAAAATGTCTAAGTACTACTAATGCGTGTTCGGTATGTCTGCGATTACGGATAGAATGCCTAATTGATAATTGGATGGGCGATGTGCAAGCCAGAATAAGTGATAGTGAATTGATGAGACCTGACGGAAGTAAAAGCTCTGAATGATCTGACCCGTCTGCAGACTGAAAGCTTTAATGTGCTCCTTTTTACGTCCGTGAATGTGCAAAGATGAAGGAACCTTTAAGGAAGAGTGACCTTGTTGCAAAGGTTTCACTCCTTCAAAGCCCGCCTTCTCAGTTCTGCGCTTCGGCCAACTGCGGCATGCCTAACTTCTAGTCAGGCTTTCGTTAAGCGCACATAGACTTAGACTTAGCCTGAACAGCGTGGCTGCAACTGGAAGCAAGCTCTTTTAAGAGGCTGATGCAAATTCAGTGGTTCATAAAACTAAACTTAAGCGTCTATTGTTATAAAGGTACAGTTATTTTTTCGCAAAAAGGGGATTTTCATCTAACGCCAGTTCTCTCGTACACCCCACTTGTGAGTTAGAAAAAGGTTCTCCTGTAACGTGATACCGTGTTGGCTCATAGGCGATTTTGCAGACTCTAATCTGTAAAAGATTTGACGGCATAACAAAGAAATAAGGATTTCCAAATGAAAATGTCTGAATGCTCAATCTGCTGTTCTGTCCACTGACGAGTTGGATTAACATGACGCTTATGAGGAAACTGAAAATGGGGATGACAGACTGAATACTTGACTTGTTGTTAAAAGCAAGATTTCACATGTTAAGAAAAGAAAACGTCGCGTCAGTTGTTCCCATGCTTCTGTTGCAAAATGTAAACACAGGAAGCTTGCAGTGTTCACTTGCTAAAAAACAGAGCAGAGAAGTTCGAGCTTTATGCTACCTTGCCACAATAAGTAACTACGTGGGAGTAGGTGAACTATAGTCTTCTTTCTCAAAGTATGCAAATGCATTGTTTTCATTCAGTTCATACATTTATAATCGTGCAAAACAATGGCGGCCGGTTACAAAAGCGTTATACAAAAATATGAGGTCTTCATAATTTGTGTACAAGTTGAAACTGTTTATTGTATTATAGTACAAGAAATCGCTCGAACCTGTACAAAAAGCCTGAAGTTTCAAAGTACAGTTAAAAGCTACATCCTCGAACTGAAGCTATGAGGTCATAAGATGTAACGTAAGAGGACTAGAACGTTTACAAATGCGACAACTAATATGGAAATTTCAGGACCGATAAGGTTTGTAAGAAAAATAGATAACCTCCGCGTAAATCAATGGGCAAATCTTTTCAGCTATAGCGAACCTGACATAAACCATTCAACAGAAATAAACTCTGAGCATTGACAGCTACATTAATCAACCCTTGGATAATGACGCGCCTTACGTCATGTTTAGGAGGCACTTATCACCCTTTATTTTACATGAACGGACTGTTTGAATTATGCTGCATATCTCAGTACACAATTTTTAAAGGCCCCTAAACTGCCTTTCATCTAACAAAGATGGCCCACAACAACCGAACTTTATAACAAAGAATTTATTGGCCACCTAACCGATCAAGGGCAAAAACTTCGTTATTGACAAATGCGACAAAAGCCATACGAGTGGTTCCACATGACGCTCGTACCTAAAAAAGTTTATCCTTCCCCTGACAGAAAGACTGTTTCCCTCCGTAAGGATAACAGCGACTTTTGCATTGAGGCGAAGAGCTTAAACAAAGCTCTTAACATTGTTCAACAGAATGAAAATTCAAGAGCCTGTCCGTCAATATTCCTGTGGCGAGCATGTCCAAAGTTTATAGAGGAATACGAAGCAGTCCTACTTCGCTAATTTAGAGCACTTCTCAGGACGAGATGATATCTGATCGCTGCTAGAAACCATGTACTCAAAAAAAGTTAATGGTTATGATTAAGCGTACATCTATTTGACAAGCTGCATTGAATCAGTTTTCATGAGCTGAACGGTAATCATTCACTCTGAAGTTTTCGACGCACGGCTAGCATTACTTCTGCTCTACGAAATCACTGATTACTTTCGAAGCATGAAATAGTATTAAACCATGTCAAGAATAATTCAAAGAATTCGAAGCTGCGGATTGTAAAAATACAACGAGTTTTAAATATACTTCTTTTTTAGTAGTTGTACATTATTCCAGCGGAAGCGTTTATCAACTTATTATTGCGCCTCACTTTTTTAAGCTTAGCATTTCAGAGGCTGTCAATAAAAGGAGCATTTCATCGATAATCAACGGATGCTTTCTGTTAAGTCTTTTCCGGAACAGTACTTGTTAGGTTGCCAAAGTAATTGTTCCGCTTTTTCTAAGCTACATTATCCCTTTCTAAGCTACTCAAATTTCGCCAGCAGAAAGAAAAACTAGATACAAGTTTTTAGAAAGTACAAACCTAGCGACAACGCTAAGTATTCACAGTGCTAAGGAAACGTACTAGAACGTTCATTACACTGCTACTTTCCGATGTTTGATGACAGAAAGGAAAAGAGAGCAACCGCTAGGCACAATCGACAGTCAAGCGAAGGCCAAATCGAGGGTAGCTTTATTACATGAGGCTGAAGAACCAAGTTTCGTTGACAAAGTCGCAAAGTACTTTATGCGAAGAGAGGAATAGTGGACAAGCTTGAAAAATAGTCCTGCGGAACTTACTGAAAGTCTGAAAAGCTACTGTGTGTCAACATTAGTTCAATGAGTTCTTCTGAAAAGAAAATTGTTATGTACGCACGCGCGGTTCGATCGCTGCCAGAGCTATACAAGATCACACCCTTTTACTTGCTAGCACTCGGCTCAACTAAACACAGGCAAACACACGATAACAGCGTTATCGACAACCGGTTTGTTATCTCCCGGGGCTGATTAATTCAGCTCACTGATACATCCTAATGAGGCGATGACTACACAACAAAAATGATTCGCTTTTGTCCATATTCTAACCCCTTCTGTGCTGTATAAGCTAACTTTATCATTATATAGCTTTAACAGCGAAAAGAGTTGAAGAGATTCTGTATGGAGCAATCTTAACCCGAATCAGCAACCGTTGCTGGTACTTATACGGTAAGACACCGTCATAAAGCAATCATTACTAGAACAGCCTACTCCAGTATCAGTCTACAAGGGAAGGCCGTGTTAGCAATGTTCACCACTGACGAAAGTTGAATAATGAGCATCATGCACTCCAAGAAGTTAAGCTATCGAACATTTCCAGTTTCGTTTCACAGTGTGTGTACTCGAATTCGCACTACGCCAGGGGTGGCGAACCTCCGGCCCGCGAGACCATTCCGTCCCGGCCGCTGAGGCAACAGCAGGTGTACACGAGATTCAGTGAATGTGACAGCTTAT
>KN538379.1:327778-346384 GCA_000797535.1 Trichuris suis
AATAATAATAATAATAACAATAATAATAACGACAAAGGAATAAGGTTGCATACAACAGAAGTTTAAGCAAAGCTGGCAACAACTTAAACACCCACAAAAACACTGTGAGCTAACCCATGCTTGGATACTTACATGGAATGATGACAAAGAAGAAAGTGCCTAGCAGAAGACAAATGGCAGAAGTGCAAGATGAGTCTCTTCAGGAATTGGTGGGTCTGCAACTTGAGAATAACAGAGCCAATATTTATCAGCTTCTGAAAAGTCTAAACCGTTTTGTTCCTTGACTGGTTCTAATGATCAAGATGAGGATAATCAAGTTCTTACTGTATTCTGCTGAGTGAATTAGAATTAAAGGCACCGTTTAACTGTTCATTGTGTAAAAACTGATCAGTCGTGTCTTTAATCATAAAAAGTCATATATATAATGAGCTAAAAGATGCCGTGCTTTTATACGTTTAACTACTTTGTAAGATTAATTTTAATTAATAATACTTTTCCCCATTTTCGACCGTGTCCGTCATATGTCTTACTCATTATAGCACTTTTAGGACTGGAAAGATAAGTACCTCAGATGGAAACCAAAGGAATATGGCAATGTACACACTGTGCGCGTTCCAATTGAACGGATATGGAAACCCGATATTCTTCTATACAACAGGCATAAGTTTCACATGCAAATCTTATTTTTAAACTCGTTAATCATGGATTCATTTGCGGAAAGAGTCGCCGCAATATCAAAATATTCGATAAAAGTTAAACAGGAGCTTTGGGATATGTCGTGGTCCCCTGCTCAATAGAATGAGTAGTATACTGTGATTGGGTGATGAAAAGAGACAAAAGTGTGGTTGACATTGAAAAGGAGTAGCTTAAAGCTGTGTTTTTCAAATAATCCGGTTCGATGGCTGTCCTTGGTGTACTGCAGGATTCCCGCGATTTGTCCTCTTCCTTTTCATGCGTGCCTTATTATTCTTCTATTTTTTCCTCCTATTTCTCTCTTCTGTCTTCTTCATTTGTTCACTATTATGCCATTCGTTCTCTGTCATTTTTCTTCGGCTAATGAGAATCCTCGTTTATTGAATGCAATGCAATAGGCCCTCTGTATCCGCGGTAATTGGCTCTAAGACTCACCGCGTACAATCAAATCCCCTACAAAAAGTCTAGAAAGATAAACTGGGCATTTCTTTCTGCGTTCTTCAAATAATCCTTGGAATTGTAGTGTCTAATACCACGCAAATGCTAACATTAGTAAACAGTTGTTGCATAGAGCAGCTCATTAACAAAAATAACAACTGGAAGTACGAGAACATGAGGTACTTTCAGAACACATTTGTTCTAACATGGGTTGTAATACCGATAGGCGAATATTGGTTGCGTATGATACTGATAGGTAAGCTGAGAAACTAAAGACGACAATAAGAATAGCAGAATGACATAGTAATAACGACCCATTAGTATTTTACACAGGGGAGGAGCATGGAGATTTAAAAACCTTTTTGAATAAGTCACGCGATAAAATTATTATGGCTATACAGACATACTAAACAGCCTGTGCAGCTGTAGTATTCAACAACCATTCGTCAGTCACAGTTGAAAGTGCCGTTATTGTTTTCTCCGGGACAAGTCGTATTGAGTTAAATCTGGGGATAGAGAGCCTACTATATTAGTCTTGCATTTTTTGCCTTCTTCGTTCAGCCTTTCAGCTTGGTGGCTGTACTCTATTCTTCAATTTTCCTTCCTTACTTCTGTTCTTTCTGTTCCTTTTCTTTGCCCAACTGTGATCTGCATTTACTGATAGTTTTGTTATTCTTCCATTTTTTCTGCTCCTTCTGTTTTTTCTTTTTTACGATACCTAAAACTTTTTATTTTTGGGTATACCTGCCGTGATTGCTGGCGCGAAAATTTTTTTCAATTCTCTCGTTAACATATTCTATTCTTTCCGCTTAGCATGCCAGTTCGTAGTTATTTTCATGTAGTTGTCAAAATAGTGTATACTTCTTTAGTGCAGATCAGACGTTCGATTCAACGTGGCACACCAATGCGATTGTTAACCATGATGGCACAATTTCCTGGCTGCCACCGGCAATTATTAAGAGCAGTTGCAAGATAGACATCACTTGGTTTCCATTTGACGATCAAAAGTGCACACTAAAATTTGGCAGTTGGACATACAGCGGATATCAGATCAATCTTATGCCCGGTAAAGTCGTCACAGATACTTATATCGAAAATGGCGAGTGGATACTTATGGGTAAGCCCAAACGTTTGAGAATTTCAACAAATTCTCTCCATAGTAAATGTTAGATGTCTAACAGATGTTTTGTTTATGACCTTTTAACTCTTCACCCTTATCACACAAGACGCCTACGTGAAATATTGATTTCCTTTTAGCAGTTTCTTTAAACGCAAATGTGGAGCAGAAATATTGGGGTTTTATGGAGGCTTAGTATTCGTCCATTCCATTTAAATAGTTGGTTGCCAGTTATGACACCCTTAATGTCAATCAGCAGAACAAGCGGCCAGTGACAAACCGTCAGTGCGCTTAAGACACAGCGAGCAACTTCAAAAGCATCAGATTCACAGTAATGGCTGCGCTTTATTTTTTCTATTAATATTAGTAAGAGCTGCTAGTTCAGGCGCTAGTAAGGCAGTGTCTTGTTAACTTACAAGCACAGATAACACTTACTAAACGGATACTGAGCATGCAGACTGAATGATACAATTTAGAGTACAACGATCAAAAGGATGTACTAAACAGCTTTTTATTCAAACCTAAAATGTGTTATAAAAGTTTCTGAATTTCACTTCCGGTTTGATTTGTTTTAAGCGGTGACGCGATGAAACAACCGAAACCTTCAAGCACTAAATTTTTGAAGGGAATATCTTTAGTCTTTTTCTTTAGGAGTCCCAGTAAAAAGAAACACTTTCAAATACGCGTGTTGCCCAGAACCGTATATTGACGTTACGTTCACAATATGGGTTCGCAGAAGGACTCTGTACTATGGATTCAACTTGATCATTCCTTGCATATTGATATCCACTATTACCCTGCTGGATTTCAGCTTACCACCTGACGCCGGAGAGAAACTCACCTTAGGTGAGCTGTTAGTGATACTTGAATAGCGGAATGTTGCCTGTGCGGCTTCTTAGTAGTTTCGAAAACTTGTGGCCTCAAGCGACTACTCCAACTTTTATTCGCGAAGTTTATACTAGTGGTGCTTGTGCAGCTTGCTGACCTCATACTTGCTACAACAACTAATTCTTCCGCGACTACGCATAGTGACTGTGAGTAAATAAGGAACATAATCAAGTGAATGCAAAGTATCAATAGTAGAACCTGGCAGGACAGATTGGTAACTATTTTTGAAACTGCAGTTGCATGTCAGTCTGATAGGTTATTTACGTAAAATATCCAGGCCAGATATTTAGGTAAAACGGCAAACTTTGTGAAGCTTTGTAGCCCCGCAGAAAACACTGAAGTCACTGCTATGAAATAGATCAGAAGTTCACCTCTTTTCAATATCCAAGGGAATAACTGCATGCAAGCTATAAATGCACCTACTCTGCTTAGTAGAGACTAAATTAGTGAACTTAAATCCGACCTGATCTTCCTTATTTTACAGGCATATCAGTCTTCATGTCCCTGTGCGTGTTTTTAATTGTAGTGTCAGAGTCGATGCCGCACACGTCTGATGCAGTACCTCTTATCGGTAAGGGTTCACTTGCATTATTGCATAGTACTATGTTAATACTTTGCTAAGTTGTCTTGTTAGTGCGTTCACTATTTCAAGAATGAATTTTGACGCAAATGTCACCCGTATTTCTCATCACGTTATCCATCACAAAGACGACGAAGCAAAGGATTTTCATTCTGATTCATGCTTATCCTTATTACTACTTAACTTTCAGCGAACGGTAAATGGTTAACAAATAGCGGCCTCAGCTTAGCTCATTTGACTTATAAAGTTCACGACATATAGGGTGATGAGCCTGAGTCTCTCGAAGAGAGTTGCCTGCTACAAATGGTAGAAAATCTGTACAGCCTTCATAAGTCTTTGGTTCCAGAAGTCTAACAGCTTGCTGGTTGGCCGGTACCTCTGCGCATGTTCAACTCCAGAAAGGACGAGTTCCTGAAGGAACGAACCGAAATTCTGAAGGCCAAACTGCAGGTATGGTTCAGAAGTCCGTATGAGCAAACGCTTACGCCAAATGGCCGTATTGCTGCTGTTTTGTACTTGTGGGATTCCTTTCGACCATGAAGGCATCTTTGTATCGCGACGCTGCTCTCTGTGCACCTACGTTCAAATCATCAGAAAGAAGACAGAAGAGCAAAAGGAAGAAAAAATAAAGAGAACCAAGCGCCTCATACCTCGTCTGCAGAGGTGCGAACAGAGCAGAACCGTGATTCCTTTATGGTCAAAAGGAATCCCCATTTAGCAACTGCAATAGGGCCATTTGACGCTTAAGCGCTCGGTCATCTGGATGTCTAAACCATACTTACAATTTGACTTTCGGAATTTCAGTTAGCTCAAGGTCCCTCCTATTCAGGAACTTGTCCCTTCGAGAATTAATCCCGTGCGAAGGTCCCGGTCATTCTGGCGTTTCTTCCTGTTCGATAACACGAGTATTCAGGATTTCGAGCGCTGATATTTCAGCCTAGGGTATTTGGACCATTCCACATTTCGATTCTCGCTATTTCGACTTTCGGTATACCAGCTTTCAGGCGTAAGCTCCTAACCCCCTTCGGTGAAGCACCGAGTAAGCAAACAATACAACTGCTTGTTCGTAGTTGGCAAAGCAGTAGAGTTTTTGATGCTACTAGTAATACGCGTATAGAGGGGGTACAAAAAGTTTCGAGCTTAACCTATTTCCAGATGAGCTAGGAAAGCGAAACATTGCTTTGATCCGGTATAACGCCTTTGGACTTCAATGCATCTCTCACATCGAGATTTCAAACTCACTAAAGAAGAAGCGCAAGTTACAGTAATCTTTAACTGCTACCTGCAGGTCGCTGTTGTCTCTGAATCTCTTTCCTCAAGGATAACGGAACGGCGGATTAAAGAATAATTAGCTTTTGGGTAATTATAGCTATATCACGTACAGTCGTAACGTTCTCTCCTTGGTCCACTGCACTATCCAAGTACGCACGGGTAAACAGAACAAAACCAGAACAAGATAAACACAACAGAGCTAGAACAAGAGCAGTCGAACAAACCCCGCTCCCGTAATATGGTGGGCCGGCAACTCCAGACTCGTAGGTTAACCCTCGCGAGTGACAGGTAATAACATCACAATTCTGCCCGTTCACTTTCCTCAGCGGCTCCAACTCATTGCCTTATGTACAGAGTTGAATGCATTCCCGTCCAGTACTCGTTACACAGTCAAGCAATGTCGTTCCCCAGAGAACTTTACCTCTAGTCTTGAAAGAACGAGTGGACACCTGACTTTGACATAAAAGAGCGAGCTGCTTATGCTTAACTTGTTGACAGGTACCTACTTTTCCTGCATCATGATTGTTGTATCTGCGTCAGTTGTTCTGACAGTGCTGGTGCTGAATTTTCACCATCGCACGGGAGAAACGCATCACATGTCTCCAACGGTAAATGTAAGGGAAGAAAACTTAATAAGAACCTCAGTACCCCATTATAGGTTCGCTTGCTGCTTCTTGACTGGCTACCTTGGTTGCTCATGATGAAAAGACCAGGACGGAGATTCAAAAGCTCAACGTTCAAGCGCGCGAAAAACATTTGTGACCTACAGACAAAAGAGCGCTCTTCCCGGTCGCTTATGGCTAACATCCTTGATTTCGAAGAAAAAGCAGCTCTTCGGAAAGAAGGGCTACCAGACGAGGTTAAAGACTGCTGCCTCAAAGATGGCCACCATTCCTCAAACGCGAGCGCAAAGAAAGCGTTGCTGGAACGTTCAGTCGGATGGGAATTGGTCAGTATTTTGAAAGAACTGCGATTTATTTGTGATCGCATCCGCAAAGAGGACGAAGAGCACGAAGTTATTAGCGACTGGAAGTTCGCTGCCATGGCAATAGATCGGCTTTGTCTAATCGTGTTCACCACTTTCCTGACAGGCACTACTTGCGCTATCCTTTTCGCAGCTCCGCATTTGTATGCATAAAAGTTTTGAATTTAATCTGCTAAAGTTGCTCGCTCTGTATCACTTACTTTTGGCTTAAAACTGACTGTGAATTGTTTGCAAATTTTTCAACATGCTGTTTGATTAAACAGAAATAAAGCCTGAATACACCTTCTGTGCTTCAACTCTGGCATAGATAACAATGGTGCAAGCCCTCGTCGAAGAAGCAAATTGCAGTGAAATTCAAACATACAAAAGAATTTTGAATGCAACAATCTAATAATATTATAAAATAAATAAAAATTATAGTACTTAAGAGGTTACACTTACTAAAAAGTTTCTGAAGGACTAGAAAGCAGCGCTTTAACGCTACAACCAGGTCTTGCGCCTCATTGAAAGTTAAGGAACAGAAAAAAGGCATGTGAGAAATTTCAGATATTATAATCTTTAAACATGAGACCTTGGAAGTTAAAGAAAAGTTACAAGCGTCTTCGCGCGGACATAGTCAAAGCAGAAGCCAGGGAAATGCAATACTGAACAGCTCTAAAGACTGAATAGTTGAACAGAAGGAATTATTAATAGTTGACTCGCCCCCTTCAATTGACCAACTGAAAATGTCGTCACGTATGCAGCAGTCGGAATCAAACACTCGCGTTATGCTTCTCCTTCTTGCCACAACACAGCCAACCGAAATTGTCACATCCCATTTTTTGAATCCACTGATAACACCGAAATTTCAACGTCTGCTGATAGTCCGCTGTCTTTTGGTATTCTTCCCATCTCATACGAATCTCTGGGTTAGACGGTCCCCAAGTTTTTGTTGGGGTGGTGCACCGACGCAATCTCTGTATGGAATAATTATATGAGAAAAACTGCAGAGCATGGCTGGCGCTTACTTCCATGAAAGTAGCTCCTGGAGTGATGATTAATTTGTACGCCATATAAACGGGCATCATCCCAAGCGACAAACAGGCAATAAGCCAGCCAATGCCAATAGCCCAAATTGGATATTTATAATGCTCGCCCATGCGAAAGTCAGTACTATACTGAAATACGGAAACGAAAAATATTGCCTAAAAAAGTTATTTGTCAGAAGCAAATTGGCACCACCACTATGGTACATACTATAACTATAATGAATGTGGTAAAACGCCAGTTTACGGCCCATACAGGACTTAGCTTCTTCTTAGTCATAAATTCAAAGTCGCTGAGTAATCGCTCTGCTCCTGCGAAGAAACTGTAGAGATTGGCGAAAAAGTAATGCACAAACTATACCGTAAAGCCATGCAAAGCTGAGAAGCTCAAGGATACATATGACAATGACGGTTATAAAAGCGCAGTATTGATCAACCAGATGCAATAAATATATTCCGCCCTGAAAAATGTTACAATGTCAGACTCGATTTGGAAGCCCATATAAGTTACTGAAAGGAGATTTTACAATAACCAGTTAACGCGCGAAGTAGCCAGAGCTTGCAGATTATAAAATGAACCGTACATACCTTAGTGACGAAGAAGAGACCAAGGAGAAACATGGCCGAACAACCAACAATGAGAATGTACACCCGCTTTATGTGACCTTTGCCACGATGAAGAAGTTCATCATATGCCGCTGTAATCGCAGTTTCCACCATGACAAACTAAATCGGGTTCATACAGGTGCCTGAAGGTCACGCAGCAAACAATAGCGTACCACTGAATCAACTCCCACGGTGAGAACCATGAAGAAGAATAGAGCTGACCAAAAGTGAGATAGTGGCATACGTGAGACTACTTCAGGATAGGTAATGAAAGCCAAACCGGGTCCTGCAATGCTGACAACTTTATCGGGAAATGAACCGGTAGGTCATATTACCTTCAGAGACAACTTCTTCAACTTTCTTACCAGTTACATGAGCCATAAATCCAATGACAGAGAAAACCACAAAACCCGCATAGAACGATGTAAGCTCCATAACCAGAGGCAATAAATACGAATCCCTATAATGTATAGTTTGAAATCCCTAAGCATGCGCGTTGGAAATTCCAAATACTGAACAGTACTGGATCAAAGATCCAACTAAAGAAGCAAAGGTAACATAGACACAAAAGATGCACATTCAAATTATACAGATAATAACCTTCACATTGAACTAATGAAGTTGATAAGCAGCCTATTTGTTTCATAGTGATTCATACAAATCCAAACGTTAAACGTTAAATTACAAAGCGTGCATGGGTTTGCTTAAATGTAAATTAGATTTCTAAAGTTAGCTTACGTTCACATTTCACCTTTGGGTTATTCACTATTGAGTAATGTTAGCGTTGTGCAGGACTGGGCTCTGTATGCAGCGGCAATTCTACCAAAAAGCTACTTTCGTTGTGATAGGTCTTTCACGGCTTTTCCCGCTTCTTTTCATAGCGGGTTTCTATAACTAAACCAAAACAACTGCTCTACCAATGAATGGATGAGCGACTTTTAGTACAAAGAATAGAACGCAGCTAACTGTATTTCGAAGCTTTCGGAATGCTCCACTTCGTCGTCAGCGAGATGGGAGATGGCAGCTCCCTGATCCCGCTGACGACAGAACTTGAGCGTTCTGAAAGCTCTGGTCAAAAGGATAGTCGTGTGCTGTGCCTTGTCCAATAAATCGCTCGTCCATCCGTTAGTAGAAACTCATTACATAAAAAAGGACGGGAAAAGCCGTGAAAGATAGTCAATGAAAACCGTCCACCCCGTTACAAAGCACCCATCTTTCATGAACCATTTCCTTTCACAAAACAGCCTGCATTCAAGAAAAAACTGTTTGTTATAGAGAATCTGTAAAAGAAATATTATCACTAAGTAGCTTGGAGAGTTATTTTGTCTTGACATTTTTTACATACTGATCATTTTCTGTTACTACTCAGCGGCATTCGAAGAGTAACTGCAGTAGGCGAATTTAAACTCGGCCTGCAAGTATGGCATTTGCATCAAGCCACTTTACACCAGCTTTGTGCACATTATTTTTCAATGAAAGGAATGTTAGCGTCTTCAAAACAGCATTAGCAACTTTAGTAATCATATGCAGAAGATTAAGGTAGCCTTGGAAAGCTAACTTTGAACTTTTGAAGCCGTAGATGAACAAAATAATAATTTACCAACCTAAGACAGTTGTTGTCGAAACGGTTGTAGCTTCCCATAGTAATCAGACCACCCCATCCGGGTCCCAATGAGAAGAACACCTGGAAGGCAGCGTCAGACCACACTCTAGGCTCTAACAATCGAGTGAAGTTCGGTTTGATGTAATACATTATGCCTGTGTACGCTCCTTCAAGAGTTAATCCACGAACAAGTAGTACAGTGAGCAATATATAGGGAAATGTGGCAGTGAAATACACTACCTGAACGGTACAAATCAAGCATGCAAAATTGGAAGCATGCAAAACCTACCTTCCCAGAAGATTTGACTCCTTTTATCAAGCAGCCCATCGTAATTAACCATGAAGTGAATAAGCAGGGCACCAGATGAGTCACCAAGCCGTCCACATGCTCTATGCCGTCGGAAATTTCCAGCACACGATTGCTTAATGAAAGACGAATGTTTAAAAATTTCACAAATCATAAGACTGGAGAAGTACTAGAAGAACTCCTCAGACGGTGACTTTATAGATCTGTTGTGGAATAACAAAAATATCTCTTCCATATTCTCTGTAGTTCCATTTGCTAGCCATTCTCGGTAGCGAAGATGAGCTGAATATATTGTTTCGTTGTTGTAGTCTAAGCACTCATCCGTGTTCCACCAGTGACCGCAAGAAGACCACGGTAAAGGTCCAGCAGCCATTGATTCGTAGAGAAACATTAATCCGTAGGCAATGAGCACATTGAAATAGATACTGACTATGAGGGTTATGATAATTGTAGCCCATCCAACACCTGAAGGCAGAATACTCTGAAAGATAACATGGAAGAACAAATTGCTGAACTACCTTTGAACAAAGGACAAATGGACCACATTGTAGCTGCTGATCGGCTCGTGAACTGGCCAACTGATGCTTCCAGAAAGAATAGTGGTATCCCGCAGAGCAGCAGGAAACTTATATAAGGAATCAGGAAGGCTCCTAGGATAAACGGAATGTCGTTACACCATTACTCAGCTCAGAGCTTACAGAACTAAAGATGCAGTCAGTTTTTAAGATATTGCTTGCTATATTCATGGAGCTTCGCTACTTCAAGTTAAGCATTAATACGAATACAAAATTCTTGAGTAATGTACATACTTACAAGGATTGAAGGAAAGAATCCTAAAAGTACTTGTTAAAGCAACGCAAATAAAAAACTCAATTACGCCTAATGGAAGGGACAAGACGAGCAGTTGATGAATTCCGCTACGTAAAGAGATAGGCTATATGCGAACATCTTTGAAGCCATGTTAACTGGGGCTGATCCAAAGAAAATAGAATACACCTAACATGTACAAAGTGAAAATTGTTTAGTTGATGCTTCAGCAAACGAAAAAATTGACGCATGAAGTCTTCATGCCTGTTCTGAAACAACGTTTTCTCCCAGTTGCAGGTGTGGCTAACCACTTCAACTATTGAAGGGTGGAAAACACGAAAGAACACTATGAACTTGAATAAAGTTTTAACTCTACACTGCCTTGCCTTGAAGCAAAGAATAAGGGCAACATTAAAGCTGCAGATTAAGTTGAGCCAGCTGAATACGCGAAACCTTTTGATATTGCGCACAAGAATACAATTGACAAATTTGAAAATCAGGTTTCCTCATTTAAAATTTACTTCACATTAAAATGGGATTGCAGCTGTTCGCTTGTTCACCTTCGAAATCAATGTTTAAAAAGCTATCTATTGCGAAATAATCGTAAAGCCTCGGGAGCTCTGCTTGTTCTAAAAGCTATACGATTGTTTCGCGAGAGGGAGAACTGCCAACCGTCAGGACTCTGCTGAGTTGAACACTACTCATCGCATATGACGGTAAGTATTCCGCTGTTCGCAACATCACAACGAGTATTGATATATCAAACATTGAATTTCGTGCCGCGTTGCACCGTCATGAAACTTACAGGGTACGTCATGTCGCTTATGGACAACAGTAAGTTCATGGAGGGTACCCGAGATTTGCCTCAGTGTTTTCAAGCTGTGATCAGTTTCTGTCAGCAAATTTCATTGTTATCCCTTGAAAGGGATATTCATTATAAGGGTAATCATGAGAGCAGTTGCTCATTAAAGCAATTTGTGCATGCTGTTCAGTTATACTACTGAATGGCTAAAACTTTCAAACGTGGATCGTTTACGCTGTTAGGTTGTTTGCGTCATAGTGTTGCAGTCTCAAGGGTTTTATGCTCTATGAAAGCGGCTTGAGTACATAGCCACAGAATGCCTTTATTTTCATTTGGAATCTTACCTTAAGGCTGAAGAAGCAACAAGTGTGTTTCGAAAGTCCTAACTGACGTAGCAAGTTGAATACTGTGTCACGTTTGCCAATAAACTGCTCGTTTACTAATTGCCAGGGCATCTGTAAGAGAGATCAGGCGGTTTCCTGCAAGGTAGAAGCAGCATACTACTGTCCTACATGAAAAACCACAAACTAATAGTGCTAAGGAAGAGGTTCTTATGCAGGTTGAAAGCTAAAGGAACTGCACACTAGCCAGGCTAAATATTAATACATATTCGCCTGTTACTCATTTCTCTTGAAGCACTAAATCAAGGGAGAAAAGCAATATGCAAACTAATCAACTCTGCGCAATTCACTATTGCATAGAGTTTTCATGTTGGCGATTGTTTTGAACTTATTAGTGTTTACGCTTTTTGGCCTGACATGGACGTTAAAAGTAAACCGAGGAAGTGATGCCAGTTTTCACATACAAATAAGGAATGTTCTCTGCACGGTGTGGCTAGAACGAAAATACTATCAGATGAGCTAGTTGTTGAAGTCCAAGAAGCTATATAAAATAAAAATGTTCCAGTTACCTCCGCCGTTTTGATAGCACAAATACGGAAATCGCCAGATATTGGAAAGACCAACAGAATATCCAATCATGGAAAGAAGGTAATCCAACTTCTTGGACCACTGACCACGGGCTTTATCCAGGCATAGTGCTCGTTCGAAGGTAGAAGATTTGGCCAAGAGCTTACGCTGTTCTGACGTCGTTTCCGCTAGGCGAGATGAACTTTCAGAGCTCATGGACCTATTCGAGCTAAGCTCCAACGGCATCGTGAAATTCAGAGTCCTGAAAATAGCTTTGTATGTGAAGATTGACATTGCTCGTACCATTTGGAGCTAGCGAGGCTGAAAATGTCAAAGTAAACTGCCTAGCGTGTTGGAAGCGAAGTGGCACTTGCTAGTCGTGGCCATGTATGGATATGTCAGCTGTCGTTATGTAGTGTGTGCTCACTTAATTATTCACTGAAAAACCAGAACACCCACTCAGCAGAAGCAAAACTTCGCTACGTTAGTACGCAGGCACTGCAGTCGAAAACTACCGGATTCGATTGTCGGAAGATAATGGCATGCACGTTGGGTGTAGCATGAGGTGGCTGTTGTCAGTCGATTGAAACAACGAGACCGAAAGGAATACTCGCGTCCATTGTTTGCGCTCTCCCTTCCCTGACCTAAATTATTTTTGCCACTTACCCAGTTGCTCAAGCAAGTAGAAGGGTAGGCTACGTACAGTGTAAACGCCTAAATTTTAAAAGCTAGCCAAATTAGCGACTGACATATACTTTCTATTAAGTAAACTGTTGAGATACAGAACAAAGTTTAGAAGAAAAGCATTGAGAACCTGATCCCAAGAAATAGGCATGTAAAGAGCAACCATGAAAATGCGATCAGCGACGTAGTCAACCTTGCCTCCTACGTTGTCACGTATTCCTTACTTTAAACTCATAGAAAAGCCAAGAATTTTAAAGCAGCTGCAACGTTATCAAACTCACCACAAACTGTGGCTTCTAATAGTTCTTAATTATCAAGTTTAAACAACGCTTCCCCTCGTTCCTTAAACGGATTCTACAGGCCTTTCACTATCTTGCCAATCTGCCTTTGGTATTGCACGGTGGAATTCTTCAATGTTTGCAGTGATTTTATTCCCACTTGTCCTATTATTGTACCATACGGTAAGATTCCCATTCCGGCTTAACAGGAATCGTACCGTATAGTCAATAACGTTAAAGACGCTCCTGTTAATACGAAGCGTATTTTCGTCGCTGTTATTCAGCATGAATCTAATCGCCAAACTAAAGTCTAACACATGATGCAGATGGGCTGTTTATTAGTAAAGTCGTACGACACTGAACATTTGAATAAAATAATGAGTAATTGAAGTGATAGCACAGAAATATTTCGTCATGAATGCCATGTTATCTTATTCTCACATTCAGTATTGTGATGTTTTACTGGTAAACTGTTTGACCACCTTCGGTGTCTAGTCTTACCTTACACCACAAACAGTGAACAGTACCAAAGGAATCAAATTCTTCGCTAATGCTAAAAAATCCAGCTCTTCTGTTAAATGGAGCATATCAGTAATAAATTAAGTACATACAAGAAATAGAAGCAATCGGATTCTCTCAACATTACATCAACGACAATTCTGACTGGTCCAACAATAGAGAAAACAAGATGCATACAAATTTGATGAGTAATTCAAAGTCCCGCGGTTGTAAATCATTTTAAAGTGAGCAAAGCAAAGCCTGTCTTTCTTCTGGAAAACAATCACCTCAAGATAACAATAGAATTTTAATGTTTATAAATTCACAACCCTAAACTACAGATAACGCTGAAAACACTTAAAAACAAGTTTAATGAAGAAAGTTGTGCGCAGTGTGACAACATGTTGGAAACTATAGTAGCTCCATGTAAGGCAGTGTGCACTTGCCGAAAGGGAGCAAAATTTCAACCTACATTTTCTTAACGCGCATTCTAAAGCTGAATATTGCAGTGAAACATGAAACGGTGACCGATTGAATTGATACCACTATATGTCATCATCACGTCAAAAGTTAAGGCTGGTCCTGTGTGTCACCGACATGGTTAGAGGCGAGTTTTCTATAACGCATAGTTGGTTGTCAAAGTTAATTACGAATTGCAACAACGACTCCAGATGCATTCATTGAATTCAAGTAAACGTCGCTGGCAGAAAGATCCACTGTTTGCCACGTGGGGATGGAATCAATACATTTCTGGAAGTGCAACTTTGATGTCCTGGATTTAAGAAAACTGTCTTGTTTCCCTTCCCAATAGGTTACAAACAGTGATGCTTGATTCATAAACTTGAACTCACTTTTTATTTATCACAGTGATTCGTTGCTTCTACATATTTACGATTTAATATATACGCTAGAATAAACTATACATTCCGCTATTGGAGTAAGTTGAGTGTTTATTGCTTGAGCTTTCCAAAAAGGTAGCACAAAAAACCACATCTCGCCCATTCACTAATCGTCAGTTGGCAGCATTTCTGCATCTCATCAAAGTGGCAGGTTGCTCATGTTTAATTCATTAGGAGTAATTATGAAGGCGGCACTTTACAGTGATCAGGTCGACGTGAGAATGTGCCAGATTAAACGGGAAAGCATTGCTGCCGTTATTTATAGAAGCATTTGTCCTTCAGCACCTTTTCCACTTCTACTGCCATTCAGTTAATAGATATTGTAGGTTGCTTTGGGAAACTTGGCGTTCTATTGCTAGAATTTTACACCATTACCTACCGAAACAATTGGACTTATTGAATGCTTGAAAATGCTTCATACTTAGAAAAGTGATAACAATGTCCAAATCGTCCATGGTCCACCTTCCTTTTCTTACTTACATGCAGTCATTTCTGGACAAGAGCTTACCTTGACGTCCCGCTAATGTTCTGCCTGCACAGCGTAAGCATTATTTGTATTAGATGGAGAATCTTTGTTATAGACGGATACCGGTTTGCATACGGAAACTACCCGTTGCTACTACAAACGTTTGTTATAAAACGAAGTATTGCGGACAAGGCTGGTTCCGTCCGTCCTCTTTCCAGACCAGACTCGATCAGACGCTGACGACGGGACGATGCTCATTCTGAATGCTCATCTTCCCCACTGGCAATCGGCAGCTCCGTATTGAAAGATGAGATAAACAAATACCATAAATTTCTAGGTATCAAGTATTGTCTATGCCCTTAAAACTACGCGAGATAAACGTGCATGCAATGGGAACGTTTATATAAATGTTAAGAAACTAAGGGTGGACACTATAAGTGTATTTATAGAAACAAAAGGAATTACAAGCAAAAGCTCTTTTCGAATCAGCAACAAACTATAAATGATATGCTTATCAGGCTTGCGAAATGTGGTCTGAAAAATTACATTCCTTATTATTCAGACATTCTAACGCTGCGGTAACAGTTTTGGCAGTACACTTCATTCATCAGCGATGTCACTATACGTTTTGCTGTAAGGATGCAACATTATTCATTTGCTACTCACTTTTCATTTTCGCGTAACGAATTTTCCTGTTGTAACAACCTTAATACGCAGAGCTTTCGGAGCTAGCACGCTCCATCAGCAGTGCTTTTCGAGCATCATCATCAGTGCTGTGCGTATCAAAGTTGCTACAACAGGCAAGTTCGTTACGTGAAAATGAAAATATATGGACCTGTTACCAACTCACCAATCTTTACTATTCATTTGGATAATGGATGCTCGATCACAGCATCTCTTTGTCACTGGCCTGAAACTGGACCTCGACATCTCTACTGCGGATAAAGGCAGTGTTCAGTGCACAAAAGAACTATTAATACATTAGCCCTATTGTTCTTGCAAGCATTAATGTATTAATAATAGCTTCAAAATGCTCATTAAGAATGTATTAATAATAAAGATCTTCCAATAGGCTTCTTTTCATGAAGTAGACCTTACAGAAAGATCCTCTACTAAACAAGAGCTATCTCAGCGTTTCCCCATAGCATTTTCCTGCCATTGAAGAAACGACAGTACAGCCTCCGTCATATTTCGTCAGTTATGAATTAAGTGGTAGGCATTCTAGTTTGCAATATATTACTGATTACTGGTAACAACATGCAAAATTGTTCCGCATAAAGCTGCGTAGGGATGAAGGTACAACGGAAACTCTATTATCTGAGCTAGTTGCTGCTGGAGGCAGCTTAAGTATCGAAACTTCAGACATCAGAATCATTTGTTTTGTCTGTCGGTTTTCTCTCTATCATTCCATTTTATTATTTACTGTCAGCTCCACTTCTCAAGGATATCCCACAAGAATGTGTATCATACAGCGATTTATTACCAAGCAGCTTATTTGAAAACTTCGTTATGAAAGTTAGTCTTAACGCTGTTCCACTTTTCTTGCCTCCTAAATCACGGATACTTTTTAAGTCTCAATAGCATTCTTTCACAATTGGTATCCTCTTGCCTTTCGAACCCTGTAGAACAACTTATCACGCTGTGAACACACAAATTCTTCTATTTCATCTTCCTGGTCAAATTCTTCTACTCCATCTGACTGCCTTTGTTCGTTCGACACTCATTCATCAATCCCATCATCGTTCAGTATTTGCAACCCTGCAGCTCGTTGTCGCAAGCCAATCACATGTCAAAGTCAAACATGTCGCTTTTGTCTCATACTGGAAGAGCTTTTAAAGGTTTGAGAATTTCTACTATTACTTCTTGACTCGGTCGTGAACCCTAGCTGAGGATGCCATGCTCATTCGTCTGATTGTGGGCTTTTCCCTGGGGAAGAACACCCGGTTGTTTGCCTCAGCCGAACTTACAGACCACTCGGTTCCCTTCAACTTTCCCATCGCTCCCGTCGAGAAGCACAGATGTAAACGCGCTACAAACTGATAAACAGATGGTCTGTACGTGGGCGTCATGTTCTTCAGCGACATAAAGCGCCAATGTCTAACGCGTATGTCAGCACTGTATTTCCAAGAAGTAGATGCAACACAGTTCATTTTCCACGACATTTAAATTGTCATACTTCCTGGCCGAGTCAGGTAACCAAGAATTTACATAATTAAGTTAACAGTTTATCTACTGAATGAGTCGTCATGCAAGATACAATGTTTTGTTAAGTTAGTACGAGTTCACATATGTCTGCGTAGCATTACCTCAGTAGCATACTACTGAAATCTGGACTTATTGGGGGAACATAGCTGAGACCTGTTAAAAGTAGACTTGCCTAATAAAGCGAAGCGTTCAGCACTAACTTAAGACCCGATGCAACTGTTCCTTGAGCAAGCGAAATTGACGGGAGAATACATGTATATTTTCCACTAGTGAAATGTTTGCCGTTTCTTTTCATGAAACCAATCCTTTCGTTGAATGCTAATTGTTTTAATAACGTAGCTTTCAAGACAAACTGTATCCCGTCACTTGCATACGAAGAATTGTTCTTTCCTTTTCAATGAGTAAAAGTTGATTAGAGGAGCACGTTTAGAGAACTCCTAATTCACTTTAATGAAAGTGCTGAAGACAGGACGCGGTTTGCTCTGAAAACTATTAATACATTATTAGAAAAGGTGAACATTCAATGGACTGACTACTTTCGTAAAGAAACTGAAAACGAATGCAACCGTCACGAAATATTATGCGCTATAGAAGACATGCTTTTTAGTGCATTGCTCCAATTTTCTGTCTGACGAAAAACATTGACTACTTAAGCTCATTTTTCCCATCCATAGTCAACATCATAACGGTAAGCAGCAAATCTACGTTATTTCAGAATCTTGGGAGCATGACATCAGAAATTTGTAGCTCCTTAACAGCTTCACGCTTTTCTAAACTGCTAGAGAACTCGAGCATTGTTGTACCATGCTGCATTCAGTCTGCACAGGCTAATGACGCGGGAGTTCAACTATGACACGACCCAAACCAGATGTCGTGTAAGTCTACAAAATATTCAACCCAAAGAAGATATGGGAAAAGCCTTCAAAGCGTTCTCTGCCCTCGAACATTTCTTTCAGTGTCCGTACCACTTTAAGCAAAAATATTATGACACAAGAGTGTATTTGATCACCAGAAAATTAGAGGCTCTCCTCATACGACATGCAGAGTCATTGATGTTAGTGCAGTGCCGACTAGCCAGTAGTGACTGCGCGAAGTATCGCATAGCATTTTTTTGGTACTGATGACTCACAAACATGTTGTTGCTCATTGAATATTCAATGAAGCTTCAAGCCGTAAGCCCCTTTCCAACGAAGTTCACTGCCACTGCATCGCTAACGATGCAAGTATGCGTCTTAGGAACTTCTGAAACTTTCAATGTACTTCTATCCTCCTTCTTCTCTATTGTTCGTTAACAACATATCCAACAGTCTACTAGTTAAGGTTTGTTTTTTTCGATTACAGAATCATGCAATAATACAAGCATGTTCTCCAATTTTATAAAATACATCTAACTTTATCAGCCCATTACAAAGAACCCGAGTTATCTGCAGCTTCGTAAAGGTGATAGAATACTAAAAGTCAAAATTATGCTTTCTCTCCTTGACAAAATACTTGAAGTTGTTGCATGATGTATTAATACGGATGTTGTCCCGTGTAATGTACAAA
>KN538379.1:346484-368905 GCA_000797535.1 Trichuris suis
TATAAAAAGTCACCGCTGACGACGAGTGAAGAGGACACTCGAAAGCTTCGGTTGAACAATAAAAGTTTTGTACATTACACGGGACAACATCCGTATTAATACATCATGCAACTTTATGGTCCCGTAAGAAAAAGTTACGTCTTCAAATACTTGAAGTTGTTGTGTTAACTAAACGAACGGAAATTTCGTCTTTACGCAAGCCTAATGATGCTTCAGGCTGAAAATTGAAATTCATTTGCACACCATGACAGCTTAGCAACAAATACTTCGTAGCTAATCGTCCATACCTCGCCGTTTGAAACAATTTTTCCAGTCTGAGGCTTTTCCCCGGTTTTGTCTCGTTCAGCGTACGTGAGTGTCCGTAATAAACCATATAGATGCCCTACAATGGAATGGACGAGCACTGTGCCGAACAGCCGCTTGAGAGATCAGTAGACGAACGAACCCCGGCGCGCAGGGACCGCCCGCAACACAGCCTAAGCCGCCAAATAAGAGCATATTCTCATTAACAATACAATCAACCAAAACAGAGAAATGAGAATCAATGAATGCCACCAAATCACTTATTATTCCTAAATAGTGTTTTCAAAGCTTCGATCTAAAAAACGTTGAAGACGCCTTAGTAAGCCAAGAAAAAGTGCATTGAATAAAGAGTTACATCTGCAGACGGTGGCGACAGCATAGCTGATTCCGAAAACTACACAGCAATGCACAAATGTGCATAAAGTTTTGTCTCTACTGATTGTATATTTCATCCATTAGTCTATAGGGGTTTCGTGCTTTAGTTTCGAAGTTCTCATTAAAATTACGGAATGATATCCGTTGCTGCAATGTTTTACTGGGCAAAGCTTGTCAGCTCCGCGTGTCCTGTCAACTGCGCCGAGCCAACAGCTTGGCTTGAGCTCGATTGCAATTTTAATGGAATTTATTGGCAACCCGTTACAAGAATTACAATTAAATGCTTAATTGTAAACTGCGCATTGTTGACAGAAGTAAATGCTTAAAACAATGGAACCATTAACATGCCAAATAAGATGTTTTCAGAATTACGAGTATCTGAATGTCACTTCTATTTTATCAGCTGTTTTAACCTGAGAATGAAGACGCCGAGGATGGCAGCCAGGCTGTTTCCATAAAGCTACACTATTACAAATGTGAACATCCGATGAGCGGGTTGGTTCTCTAAATTAATGAAAACCGTTGTGACCCAATATATCTGCGTCATAACTTGCAAGCGAACTTTAATATAAATAAATGTACAGGTTGCAATCAGCTGAAGCGCCCATGAGCTGACTTTTAATTGAAATGGAAAGACGAATTAATGCATCATTGAAAATTGGACTTCTTTTCACGAGACTAAGTAGGCTAAGTTTCTTGCTATGGAAAAATACGGCCAAATAGAATAACAATTTTTGAGCGTTCCTACCAATGAACGGACAAAACGTGACCCTTACCGTCTGATAGGCTATTAGTAGTTAAGTTCTGTGTGAGGCAAAAGCAATTACTCCCATTGTCGAAGACCGCTTTTTTCGCAACAGAAAAGGGCATCTAGTGGTAGTTCAGTTTCAGCGGTCTTTGGAGGAAATTTTCATGGGATTTCTTGAGGACGCTGCCTTTCCAATATCTCCCATCATCGCTTCAGAGTCCTCAAAAGATATGTACATGATATTGGCGTCCTCAAAAGAAAGAAAAACAGGACATACCAGTCAAGCACTTAAATAGCCTTTTTCCTGACGAAAACTTAGTCAAGGGGAACTCCCTTTCCTATACATTCTTGTGACAAGAGAAGATACCCAATTGCGAACTAAGCTATTCTCACACATGCAGACAGATATTTGGATTTCATTTGCGACCATGCGAAGAATGTGAGATAGGACATTATCATCATCATTACAGGAATAATGAACCGCGCGGTTAATCTCTCTGCAGCAAAGAGCACCCAGACGAAGGGCTAAGTCATGTTCGCAGGACTCTATCGTAGAACGATTGTCCTAGAAGTCTAGCTGACATCCGCGTGGAAAGAAGATTGAAAACATTATGCAGCATTGCAACAACAGCACGCCTGAAGGATGGGCAGCATGCGATTGTCATTTTGACTTATTTTCTTGATACTGGAGAGGTGATCCGAAGAACTTTCAGAAATCAGGGCTTCCAGACAGTATTCAAAAATTCATCGGACCTAAGATTCATTCTGCGATCACATACAGTCAAGTTCTCTGCAGAGAGCAAGCGGAGCACCCTACAGCAACAGCTTTCGCTGCGGGACAAACTACTACTAATAAGATTTATAATAAGCTATAATAAGTTCGAGAAAAACATAACACACCGTGTTACCTAGATTCCATATGCAGAAATGCTGAAAATCGTTACAGAGGCTATGCTCTAACAGCGAGAGCCGAACAACAAACAAAAGGACAATCAAGACCACGGGAACTGTAAATAAGAGCCTCTTCTTTTCCTCACATTATCCAGTTGCTGTTAGGCGGATATGCTCGCCAACAATGGCCCTGTTACCAAAGGAACTACATCTTCAATTACTAAGTCTTCGATCGGCTAAGACTGTATAAGGTGGACCCTAAAACTTCAGCCGTTTTGAATAAAGGCTCTGTAACGAAAAAGATTTATTTCCAGTAATAAACTAGGATAGTCATGCAATAAATAGGTCGACCATGATTTCATTTATGAATTCTTACGTATCCCAAATTCAGGCTGCTAGAAAGCAAACCAAAGGCGTCGCCTTTCAACACGGCTTTTTCTGACAAACAGAAGAAAACGAAACAGTGCAAAATAAGAGGGAAAGGATTAAAGAAAAAGTTAACGTTACTGTTTTGCTGCGCAAAACTTCAGAAGGACTTTATCAGTCATTAAATGCGCGGACCCCAAAGTCATAAAAGCGATCTGTTCCCATGAAACGGATCCAATCCAATTACTTACGCGCTCCGCTGTAAACTACAGATGGCCAATTCGCCCGTTCAAAGTATTCGTTATCACTTTGCTCACCCTTAGATGCCCACATTTTTTGCTGATGACAAATCGAGTAAGACCAGAAAGGTAAGTGCAGTTAAAATAAAACGCTTGTCTGTTTAACGGGAGAAACCATGTTAAAAGAAGATACCTATGAGGCCGCTATAACTTCTCTTTTTCAAAAAGCAAAACGTGTTGCAGACTGCAAAAAATATAAATGCACTTCACAACTGTATCGTTGAAAAAAGAATGTTTAATGGTTTCGCTTACCCCACCGGCAGTAACAGCGGAAGAAAAACAAACAGCAACCTGCTGTCTAGGAGACATTAAAACGTCATACCAGTTCACTGAACATTTATTTAATTCTACTTTTATAACGGGTTTTTTGAATCTTGTTTTCCCTTTTTATAATATAAGGAAATGATACCTGCTAAGCTGACTAGTCGTGCCCCGCCATCGGCGCTAACCTTACCGCCGATGATAGGGCACGATTAGCCCTGAAATATCTTCTCAGTATAAAAATGATTAAGTAAACAGAGCGAGTATCATTTCCGCATATTATGAGAAAAGAAAACAATACTAGTTTACTATTCTTGAACAACGGAAAGTTACTATTAGTAATATTAATAAGTTTGATTGCTACCACGATAAAACTTTCATTGAACACTTACTGCCTACTAGGAAAACTCTCCAGGCGTCACGCGTATGTTGCTCAACAGTGTCCAGCTTGAAGGAAGGAAGCTAAACTGCGCGGAGAGAATAATAAGCAAAGACAGAACTTAACACGGAAAAGAACTAAATACTTCTGACCAACGCCAAAGCTTTACTGCAGACCTTTTAAAATGTTTCTTTTTGAAGGACGTCAAGTGTTGACGTGACCTACAGCTCAACTGAACTGGAACTTTTATAGGCGAGATAGTGAACATTTGAAACACAGACAACCGTAGGATGACTTAGTTAGGGCGGACGCTTTACATTAGGTTGGAACTAAGTCCCCTCGGTATTTTCATGCGTATTTTAAAATCAAACTGTTTTACGTTGATCAAATATCAATCGATCAGGGAGTCACCATTATTGTCTATGACCTTAGGCCATCTATTGGGCAGATCCATTATATCATCCCTCTGGAAGGACGCCGGCTTGGACTGATTGCGCTCTTTCCATGTCATCGTGATTTTTAACCCTTTTCCCAGCGAAATGGCTTTCGAGAGAACGAAAGATGTGGTCAACTGACGAAGGACTGGGGAGTACAGTGGATCGCACATTACATCCCAGTCGCATTCGTTCAGAAACTAGCTAGTACGTTTGACGGCATGTGGTCTCGCGTTGTCGTGCTAGAAGAAGAGCTCACTCTTCTCGTAGGGACGTCGATCGACTTTTCCTCTAAGTCTTACTGGCTGATTAGTGTAAACTTCGGCCCTTATTGTTTTCCCTTCTGGAAGTGCCTCGAAATGCTCAATGCCACGTACACCCCACCAAACGCAAAGCAAAAGCTTTTTCTGGTACACCCATCAGCTTTGACTTCAGTTGGCACCGCGGAGCCAGAGCGAGGACGATGGCGAGTCTGCCTTGGGAGTATCACAGAGAACCCAGGATTCATCTCCAGTGATGAGGTGGTTCAGCCATGCAATCGTTCGACGCTTCGTGAGGAGTTCCGTAGCGCAGTCGACTCTTCCGTCCTTGTTCTCTCGTGTCAAATCGTGTGGTACCTTTCAGCCCAGCACGTTAACGTAACGAAGCCTTTTTAAACTACAGACTACAGTTATATGGAAGCAGGATAAGGGCACTGCCAACTGGCACGTTATTTATCCGCCATCATGCTCTGTTAGCAGTGCATGTACATCCAGACATGAAAGATGTCCAGACCGCCGCTTACCCAACATGTCCAATTCCCTATTCGAGAATCTCGTAAACTGTTGTAGTCGGTGCGAAGTAAGAGTAAAGAACTGTGCGCAGACTGAGGATATTTGCGCCATATGCGGAGCATACGCGGCAATTGCTCCAACGTCAGAATGGAACCAAAATATAGTGTCGCAGGTGACCTTGCGCAGGCGCGAAGTTCCTGCTAGCCACTAAGAAAATGAGGATAAGCTGTCCGCTCAACTGAACTTGTCTTATCTTCAGCTTTCATATCAGCAACAAAAGCAGATCTGCTAAACCAGGTTAAGTTAATATCAACTTGCGTTTCAACCTAATATTATCAATAAAACAAATATCCAGTCGTAGCACTTCTTTCAAACATTATTACATTGTGCTTAAAAAAGGAAGGGCCATTTTCGTGGCGATCTTGCAAGTTCTAGTCTCAAAAAGAGCATGCGTGAAAGCAGTAAAGGCCCGAAAGTCGTCAGTGACACTTTGCAACATGAGAGAAGGCTTTGGCTTTTGAAAAGCAACACCCATTCAAGCATACCAAATCGCCATAGCTGCTTGAGCCTGAACTGCGAAGTCGTGCACTGATCAAGCATATTATCCTATACCATTTCTTCATAAGCAAGGTATCATCCACACCAAGTGAAAAAGCGCATCTTTCAGAAGCAGCACTTCAAATTGCACGAAACCAGCCGCATTTCAATTTTATTTACGCCGCTTGCTTGCTTATTCGTCATCCTTTTATAGCATTGTACATGCATATAGCATAGCATACCATTTTATAGCATATAGCACAGCCATAAGTGAGACAGCAGATTTCGTTAGTACGAACTACGCTCCCAACCGTACGCGCCGAAACGTACTGCACCCCTTGCAGAAAGCAGTGAGCGAAAGACAGCTTGCTGACAGTAGCTCCTGCTGAAATTTATTATCAGTTTGTTCAACGAACTTGGAAAGTTTAACCACTTTGAAAATTGCATTTATTGCAACAGGGAGAACTGTCGCCTCGCTTGAAATGGCTGCTTGAGCTTGCATGTCCCCAGTGTCAGTTGCAAAAACCGGAATTGTCCAACGTCTGAATAAGCCAGCTGCAATTATAAGCAAGAGCATCGTATATAATGCATGCTGCTTTCTCGAACTGCCCGCTTTTATCTTCACTTGTGATATATGCGCTCTCCCTACGTTGCATCACCATCAGTGTAACTAGCTGGAAGCACTGCTCATGGAAACCCAATTCGCTACTACAGCTGCTCATGAAAAGTACAATCACGAAGCACATGTCCTTGTTGATAACTTCCTTTCATCCTCTTACTGAGCTCCTGTTTTTTAAAAATAAAAACTGAAGATTTCCAAGCTATGAACCCATTTAGGCATTACTGAAGACAAGATTCTTTCGGATACTTGCAATAGCGAGCATTGATGACGACCATGTTAGTACTAAGCGCTTTGCAACAGCAAACAAACATACTTTAATGACGTTCTTTTCGTTTCTAGCAACTGTCCTTTTATCATACAGTTTCGTATTTAACTGCTACTACGAATTCCTTTACGCTTAAAAAATAACCCGTTTCAAAAGGACAAAATAAAGCTAGAATTGACATCTGCGCACAATTCATAAGCAACGGTAGAAAGGAACTCGTAATTTCCATGCAGATGGACTGCACGTACCTGTTTGGTAATAGTAAAACTCATTTATTGCATACAATGAGCGAACGAAGTATTAAATCATTGTCATCGTTGTTTATGCAATCAGGTTGCACAAAATTTCGGCAACATTTTTAAAATAACATCCAGCTATGTCACATATATTACTTACGCAACACGATTAGTAACCTGCTGATTCTTGTAGACTAAAACAGGATTACCTTTCAGCGTTGACTGTGCTGTGCACACCCAACATTTCCGCAGACATCAGTACCTTCCGCCAGTATGGAAAACCAGAAGCAACAACTTAGCAACTGCAATTAATCAAGCGAGAATCTAAATTGACTGAAGCCGTTAAGTATACATCGCCAGTAAACATACTCCAGAATATCTCCTACATTGTAGTGTGCATTTTTTCAGAAGCTATGTAAACATCTTTCAGTAAAATGTTTTCATCTTGTAACACGACCTGCTTCCCCTTAAAGTGATGCTGTGACGAATCATGAAAGGTTCTACGGCTCCTCGATTTTAAATAAAACATGTCTGTTTAACGGGAAACAAGCTGCCTTGCAGAACGAAACTGTATGATCCCACTCTTAGCAATCTTACTTTCAGTAAAATGTTGCCTACTGGTACCACCGCCTTACGTGCGATTGCGCAAGACAAATTCTACCGTATCATCGCAACAGGAACATAATTTGTGAACTCCCAAATCGATACAGCCATGCTAAATGCAAAACTTCAGTACTTAAACTTCTCTATTTCACATACATTATTATTATTATTATTCGCTTTTTGCATAAAGACCTCAGCCTTCTCAAGGAACTTCTGTGTTCTGTCCATGAAGGAATAAGAACTACCTTTAGCCTGTCAGAATAAACTGTGGAACGTATGTACAAATATAATTTCAAGGAAATTAAAAGTCTAACCTTAATACGACACAGCAAGAATACCTACGAAACCAAAAACTTTAATAAGACAGTTCCAAAAGCTAATCACAACGCATTTGAAAGACGTGGTGTTACATAACTTCATGACTACACAAGACTACCTTGAAACCCCGGCCATAATTGCACACGTTTACAACAAATGCTTTACTCCACGTTCTTATATGTCGCTGAACTTCGGAGCGCTTTGACTTTTTAAAGTTTAATAATATGTAAACCTTCACTAATAATTATGTTACAATGGGACAAGCTAGAGTCTCATATCCTCCTCTGCTTCCTGGGACGTGGTCCCAATTCTGGCAGCGGAGTGAAATCAGTGATAGATATAACCTGAACGCCTGCAAGCGCTATGCCTCTAATGCTAGACATGCGACCAGGGCCCAGACCGCTAACGATAATACGAACATTTTTGACTCCTCGTCTAAGTGCTTTCATACCAGCGGCAATACCAGTTGCTTGACCTGCCACTTCAGTCTTCTTCTTGCAATTCTTAAATCCTTCTACCCCACATGAAGTATATAGAATTAATGTGCCGTGGATGTCAGTTACTGTAATTTTCACATTATTCTTCGAACACTTCACGTGACATATAGGCGTTTCCTCATACGGGATTCCATGGAACACTTGCTTCATTGTTTCTAATGTCGGGAAAATTCCATCCGAACTCTTAAATTTGGTAAAGTCAACGAAAATGCGAGTAATTGAGAAGGATAATGCGCACAGCTAATCATACGAACTCAAGGATGGAGGAAAACATTGGCTACGCTTAACTGGCTAAACAAAAGTAGCACCTCGGCTTATTTACACATTTTGCACGAGCAGATAACATATGTTTTAGATCGTAAATAAATCGCGTAAATAGGATTTCAAATAATCGCAGATATAACATTAGGTCTATGCTTTATTGAAAAACGGATTGTTCCCGTTGGATGGTAAAAACGAACGAAATGATAAGCGATTGCAATAGACCAGAGCTTTCGGAACGCTACTGTTTCCGTCTTCAGTGGTAGGGCCTTTGCCCCTACCACTGAAGACGGAAACAGTTTCAAGGACCCGTTATGAAAAGTTCCATCTTTAATTAGGTCTATGCATAAGCTCGTCAGATTTCTTAACAACTTAAAATACTCGTAAAGTAACGCTGAGACAATATTGTTCATTCAGTGTAATGTCCGCTGCATTCAACATCCTTACGCCGCGTTCTGGCAGCAAATGGAAGTCATGATAAGAAAAGTTAACTGGTATTGATCCAAAAAAGTGAGCCGCCACTTCTGGACATTTTCGATTTTGCATAGGTGCCTGCTAGAAAAACAATGCTGCATTGATCGGAGGAACCAGAAAGCGCAAAGTCTAGTCAGCATGGTTCACATGGTAACACTTCCAGCCCGACTCCGCTCCTACAAGGCGCCCTGAGAGTTTTTAAGGGAACCCTGGACCGTAGGCGCTTAACCATAACCAGTTAAGCGTCAGTCGGCGCCAAAGGCCAAAGGACCCAGAAATAAAAAGTGCTCGTGGCAGAAACAGCCGATGGGTTCTCCAACCGACCCTGTGGAACACGATCCAATGGCGCTCGCGACATCTAGGTGGCGCTGGGCGAAAAAAGTTGAGAAACTATTGGCTAAGCGCTTGTCCACTAAGTAAGATTCTTGGAGCGCCAGTCTAATCTGACGAACTCACGCATAGGCCTAAAGCGTATGAAACGAACAGAACTTATTAAATATAACCGAGTTAATCTTGTACTAATGTTGAAGCAATAAATTAAGGAATAGCACAACGCCGCAGTACCGACAAAGAGCTTAAAGTGCTCCTGTCGTAATGACAACTGCCAACTATTCATTTCTTTGGCATCCAGTGCTTATTACCAAAAATTTCAAGAAATTAAATAGTTACAAAATAACTCGCATATAGATACTTTAAATGCTACTACGAATTTTAATATAGGAAATTTCAACTTTGTATTCTTTTCATCAATCTAGAGTTATATAGCCAACGAGCTGCATGTATATGCAGAAGTTATTTCTTGACAATATTTGGTTTTATTACTACGAGAACGAACAGACACAAATTCATCTTAAAATTTATGCCCGCATTTCAGCCTAACGTGAGCACCTCCCAGAAACGTTAGATAGCGAGTTAAGGATACAGGAATGCTCTGGCTAAGGAAAAAACTGTTCAATATACTTCCGTGTCAAGTAAACTTTTATAAGATCCTTTCTAAGTTGCATCTGCTAACGGACGAATCCAAATGTCAAAATACGTGTGCTATCCTGCAAATGGAAGCTGCTCCGACGAAAATCCAGTAATGCTTAGGAAAAGTAGTAAACTCTCGGAACTGAAAACTGAGTCTTTCGTCATGAATCGATTTAGGTCCACTGTTAAGAACGAATTATTCAGGCTGATGCCAGAAACCTAAACAGCAGATAAACGACGAACAC
Organism: Trichuris suis; assembly: GCA_000797535.1. Lineage (NCBI taxonomy): Eukaryota > Metazoa > Nematoda > Enoplea > Trichinellida > Trichuridae > Trichuris > Trichuris suis. Next base: position 356,341 of record KN538379.1, read on the forward strand.
GATGGATGGGCAGGTAGTCGGAAGCGAAGAACACAAGAGTATAGCACCACGCCATGTTAACATGTTCTGACGTTAGCGACGCAACAAGAGAATTTTAAAAGGTCTACAGTTTTAAACATGTATGACCACCGTTATCATTTTCGCTGATAATCCCACGTCTATGAGTTGGCCAGGCATCTGCTATTAGTAAAATACAATGTTCATTACCGACATAAAAAGTCCATTTCACACTACAAAGCATGCACACGATACAAAAATTGAGCAGCTGGAAAACGTATTATTAAGTGAACTTTGAAACAGGTCTGACCTCTAAGCCGATGGTCTCAAAGTACTTTTCGCCTTCGACACCCTCTTCAATTGGCTTGGAACCTGCTTGGTGTTCCCGTCTGTCCATTCGACCTTTAACAATTGCGCTGAGACTTAGAAAGCGTCCTACAGCAGGACGAAGATTTTTGAAAAGAACTCCGGGAATAATCGCCATTGCAGGTTCTAAAAGTACAAACGATAAAATATGGGCAAGTACGCAAAAGCTTGTTTAGTCTATAGCTTTCACTCAATCGATTTCATAAACTATAGTACTACTGAATGTTTGGCTGAAGTCCCGGAAGCCAAGTAGTAGATGCATGCTCCAACGGACGTAAAATTCGTTTACGCAACTTTCTCCCCATTGTCACTGCCCACTGCCAAACAACTGAACATTTGGCTACTCGCCAACAATGTCGTTGTCGCAATTTTGATTTCGATGCATGGTTTTGATTCTGCTTTATTAAGCGATAGCTGTGATCCTCCGAATACGGTGACCAACGTTGCGCAACTTTCAGCATAATCTTTAGTCAGCTTTCAGTATTCAGTTACGTGATAAGAAAATTTAAAAAAACTACATAAGATAAATAGAGACTGCAAAGTTACTTGCGTTTCTTGCAATAACTCTAAATGCTGTTCTTTGATATGGGCGTTATGTTGAGTTGTACAATCGGTGCTAAAAACATTTGACAGCAGACTAATACTGATCACTTGCAGAAGGAAAACGATGGGCTGCCTAAGGGACACTTCATGTTTCGTAATGTGTCGGTAATTCTTCATTTAAACGTATAGTTTTCGCATTATAGAAATTATTTACTGAATAACAACTCGTCGAAAAAATGAGAGAAGGTATGGGAGCTTTCAGCACCATTCTGGACTCGCCTTCAGCGAAGAAACTGATTTTGCCGCTGAACAGGGTTCCAGAAGAGATCCGAAAGCTCCGACACATTCTGTTATTTCTTCAACGGGTTATTCCGTAAATAAATTCTATAATACTTTTTCCATATCAATACTTTGCACGATTGGCATAGGATATGCGTTTATTAGCAAAACGACAGAGCACAAGTTCTACTGCGAGCCTGACCCATCTTGCCGCATGGTCACCACTGGCGACCTTCGGAATGAAAGCGGAAAATTTCCCGACGCGTGGAACAAGAACAATATCAGAAGCTTTCCTTCACAAAATAAAGAGTCTCACTTGTGCAAACAGAGCACTGCAGTAAAACAAGCAGCAACTTATTTTAACATCAAAGGTCCTTGTATTTCACGGAATACTACCAGAAAATGCAGCGTTTCATTCGCTTTTGCACCTATAACAGCTTATTTCCGTTACTAATAGTCTGTATGCTCGTAATCGCTTAGCAAACTCTCGGGTCTTCTTAAATAACATCTCGTAAACAACCACAATTCGCCGCAGTACGCTATAGTACCCCACTGTCCTGTCATGCGGGTTATTAGCGCTCGCCATGCTAATCGGATAAACACTGCGTTGTTACGTAATCTGGTCGTGTTTGCGCTTAATCGTGGTTGTTTATAGGGTGTTATGTAAGGAGAACTCTACAAAATGCAATCAAAAACATTGAATCGTGTTTACTGCGAATACAGGCATGCTGAGTGTTAATAACGCAAACCAACCCGTTACTTAAGTGGTCCACACTAAGTCTTAAAAGTGGCCTCTTTCAAAAACAGGTGTTCACGGCATTTTCATTGCCGTTTGATTTACGCAATTGCATCGTCTTACTATGCTACCTGCTGATCGCTTACATACTGTATTGTTTAGCATTTTGTGGCTTAAACAGTGGGGTTGATAATTTTGTGTTGATCGGAACTCGTTTTCGCTGACGCTTCCGTCTGTGAATTTGCCTCTGTTTGAATTTGACGCTTTCTGTTAGATAACTTTCTGAGTCACGCTTTATCGTTGGTTCGACACCATCGGGTTTAATGTGCGAAACTGTGCGCCGAAACTTGCAAGGATAACCGCTGCTTACTTTCAGCTGTGAAAAAATGGTTCGTGTTATTATAAAAGGCGGCGTATGGCGGAATACAGAGGTACGTAGGTGTTTTGTCAATTTCCTATTACGGCTTCTTTCTGTTGTGCATAGGACGAAGTTCTCAAAGCAGCTGTTATGAAATATGGAAAAAATCAGTGGAGTCGTGTTGCTTCCTTGTTGCATCGTAAATCCGCGAAGCAGTGCAAAGCCAGATGGTTCGAATGGTTAGACCCCAGCATCAAAAAGACAGAATGGTCGAGGGAGGAGGACGAAAAGCTACTGCATCTTTCCAAACTAATGCCCACCCAATGGCGCACAATAGCTCCAATTGTTGGTCGCACTGCCTCCCAATGTTTAGAACGTTACGAGTACCTTTTGTACGTTTGAACAGGGTATATGCTCGTTGTCAATGTCAATCATCTCTGCTTAGGGATCGAGCAGTTTCGAAGGCAGATGGCCTCGTGGAAGAAGCTGACGATCCGAGGAAGTTGAGGCCTGGCGAAATTGATCCTTGTCCAGAAACGAAGCCTGCCCGGCCTGACCCTATTGATATGGATGAGGATGGTAGCTCTTTCCTCTTGTGAACAATAATTTAAGTAGAGCGAATACTTGTAGAACTGGAAATGTTATCCGAAGCTCGAGCTCGCTTGGCTAACACACAGGGCAAAAAAGCGAAGCGAAAAGCTCGAGAGCGACAGCTTGAAGAGGCCCGCCGCCTTGCATCATTGCAAAAGAGAAGAGAATTGCGCGCGGCTGGAATAGCGTACGTGTCCTTTCATGGAAACTGCGACTTGCAGTTGCTTACATAAGCGTACTTCATTTTTAGTTGGGGCAGAGGACAATTGTTTAAAAAAGGAATCGATTATAACGAAGAAATTCCTTTCCAAAGGCATCCACTTCCAGGTGCTTCTCCTGTTTCATCGAATGTTACCGTTTTTGTTGGCACGAATTTCCTTTAGGTTTTCACGACCCCAGTGAAGATAAAGTGCTGACGGATATGAACACGAAACGTATTTCCCAAAAGTTGGAGGAAAAACGAAAAAGCAGAGAAGCTGCGACTGCGGTTGCAACCATTGTCAAGTTGTTCAAGCATTTAATGCTCTCCTTCTTATAGGAAGAAAAGAGAAAGGGTCGGGAGAGGCAGAAAAAGCGAAAGACCGAGGGTCTGACCGATGCAATGTTCGCCAAGCTGCAGAAGGAAAAGAAGCGTAGCAAACTAGTACTTCCTGAGCCACAAATAACCGAAACGGAGCTAGAAGGCGTAAATCCTTTTCGCACTTGAAGCTTTGTTCACCTTGAAGCATTTTCTTTCCAGATCGTGAAGTTGGGTAAGGCAAACGAGGCTATTCGGGATTTGGCCTTGTTGAATGAAAATGGCGCAACTTCTGCGCTTCTGCCCGATTTCAACTCGACACCAAATGTGGATGAACTGCGCACTCCAATGCTTGCAAATGAAGGCCAGGATGCTGTCATGTTGGAGGCTGAAAACCTACTAAAACTGCAGAATGTGGAAACTCCATTAAAGGGAGGGCTAAATCCAGTGCTCCCTGAAAGCCACTTTGGTGGTGTTACACCCAAACGTGAACCGATTCAAACTCCTAACCCGCTCCTTAGAGCAACATTGACGCCGCGTACGACCAGCGGTAAGTTCTTGAAATTCGTCAATCTTGGCAGCATTGCTTCAACTATTCATGCGTTTTATCGATTAATAGCATACGTGATAGTGCATTGTTCTTTTTCTAGGACGGACACCACTTTTCTCCACTCCTTATTTGAAGAGCACATCTGACGTTGAAACTGTTGTGTCTGATAAGAACGCGTTAAGTGTTGACCGATCCTCGAACTCTAGCATTGCTCTGTAAAGAGATTAGCTGGAAGAACTTCTCCTCGTTAAAGTATGATGTATTTGCAGAAATCAAAGAGCATTGCGAGAGGAACTGCGCAGCGGCTTTATGACTCTTCCGCCGCCTAAGAATGATTTCGAAATCATTCCTCCAGAAATGGATACGTCCGAAAGCCCGAAGGACTCAACTAGTTCTACTGATAGTCAGGCAATTGTGGCAGACGCAGGTGACTTGCAGAGGCAGAAGGAAGCTGAACTAAAGAAGCAACGTTAGTACTTACATTTAGAAATATCAGTATCAATAACTTGCTAGCTTTTGCGTGAATATAGCAACATCAATGGTGCAATGATTGTACACGCGTTAAGTGGCCAGTTTACCATAAAAACTTTCAGATAAATCCAATTACGTATCATCTGACTTTGAGCCGTGTCGACAAGAATGGTTAACCTAATGTTAAGTACGCTCGTAACCTCGAACGCTCCCAACATGTCTTCGATATGTTTCAGAAACTATATTTATTGCGAGTATGGTTTTGTTTAAGTACTTTTCCTTGTATATTCCTTGTATACGCGAAGATTTGCTTAACTTATGATAAAGCTAAAGTGGTCCGAGGAGGCTAATGCAGATAATGCTACGTCACGTTTCACGCTACTGGTGTTCAGCAAAGTCTTTTCTTTTTATCCACGCCGCGGTTCAACGATGTACTCGAAGAAATTTTTTTAAGAAGAAGAAAAGTTGAAAATGCAAACGAAGGCAGTGCAGAGGAATCTTCCTCGACCACACGAAATTAACACGTCCATTCTGCGCAAAGAAATAACGGCGTTCTTAAGCGGTCCTCATGCAGCTGACGAGATGTTGAAGCGAGAAATGCTTGTTTTGCTTCATCATGATGCCTTGAATAATCCAACGTCTGCCCAGACCAAATATATGAATGTGACTGATGCAGCAGATCGTTTTTCCCAATTTTTGGAAAAGAACCCATACATGCCTGCTAATCAGGCTGATTTGCTTGAGGTAAGCGTGGGGCGCTGGCGGTCTCACTTCAGTTTTATTTGGAAATTCATAGGCCAACAAATTGCTTGAAGCTGAAGAGGTTGCTATTTTTACTGAACTAAACCGCGATCATTTGGACTTGGAAACGTACAGCCAAATTTGGAATGAGTGCTACAGTCAAGTAGCTTTCATGCCAAGCCAGCTTCGCTACACGCGCGCTGCAATGATGACAAAGAAGGAGCGTTTAGATTCGCTCCAGTTTGAGCTGGAGGTATACGCTTTATTTGTGTAAATTATAGGAACTTCATTTGATTTTCGATCTTTTTTGTTAGCAAAACCGCAATGCAATGTCAAAGATGGCCACCAAAGCTGTAAAGTTGGAACAGAAGATGCGTTTGTTGGTTGCTGGACATCTTGTAAAGGCAACATTTGTTCGTAGCTACCTATTTACAAAAGCTATTTTGTTCAGAATAACACGACCCGTGCTGTACAAGAGCTTATTTCGCTTTATGAGCAAATCGACTTGGCAAGCATGGAACGCGCTGCTTTTGCACACTTGGAAAAACAAGAAGATAAAGCTATTGCTCACCGACGTCAGGTAGTCCTCCTTGCGTGTGCTTTTCGTTCTTTCATCGTTGCTACGTAGATGATTGTGAATGACGTGCAACGTCAGGAGGCCAGAGAACGAGAATTGCAGAAAGCTTTCGCGGATGCCAAAGAAAAATTAGAAAGCTTGAAGCTGACGAAGCAACAGGAAGATGCTTCCGTATCTGCCAAACCCGTTTTGTACTCCAAAGTTTAATCATTTGAAATGGGATATTATTGCAGTTTAACACTTGTTTCAGTTCTGAAGCATCGAGGCATTAAGATCGTTCTGAATAGCCTAACTTTGATCAAATCGTTCTGCCTTATTTTGCCGTTTATTACTCTGCAGCAGACTGCGGTCACTTCAGTTGTGCAATGTTGCTTCATTGTCGCTCCATTTAATGTCTCGTGGCTACCAGCAGTTCTTTGCTGACCAGTCGTTCAGCTAATTTGAAGATAAGCGTGATTCTATCTACCATGCGCTATGCCCCCAATATCGTATACTCTAGTTCTTTGCGAGCTACGCAAACGTCTTTTTCCAGAGAATTGAACTAATTCTATGAAGTTCAAGACGGAACGGACTTCTGTTTGAAGTTTCTTTACTTCCTTTTAATAAAGATCACCATATTTTGCTGACTGCTGTTCGTTGAGATGCGGAGTCACATGGTAGTCATCTAGAATATCTCGAGACGAGGTTTTTCCCTTGGGAACAAAGATGAGCTGTGCGAGATGGGATTAATATCCATAAATGAAGAGGAGGTGGTCGCAGATAAGCATGAAAAACGGTACAACATACTAATGTGGAGTTCCTAACAGTGTGCTAAATTATGCTGTGTGATAAAGGCTTTTCTCTGGGAAGCGTTTGTAAATCAGAGAAGACGTCAGGTTGATCAGAGAATACATAAAAAGGCGCATTATCGACATGTCGACCGTATCATGCTGCTGCCGTTCGCGTGAGTATCTGCGATAAGCAGATCAGTCGGTAATGTGAGCAGATGAATACGTTTGGCCACCCGTCGCACAGCGTCCTCTTTGCTTTCCAGCGCTTCACAGGGCGCGCTACCGCCCCTTAGTCTACCAGCACCAGCTTAGGAAGCACTGATCTAAACTCAAATGGTATACTATAGCCATAAAGAGTAGTGACAGCGCAAAGAGGTCTTTTGCGCCGCTCATTACGTTCACGCAGTTGCACTGGCGGAGAGTTGTCAGGGCAAAAGATTCTCTTTACAGGACGACACATTGTTGATATGCAGGTTCTTGGCGATTTACGCTTGAAGCGTCAGCCGAGAAAAAGTAACATGCTAATCTTACCTCCAGACTGTGACCATCATATTATCATACCATAGGGCAAAGGGCAAGGAGCTTTGCCAGGGTGGGTTAGAGTTGAACTATTGGAGCCAAGTTCTGCGCGAGTCGAGGAAACCCTAAGTACGCGTACGGCCTAGTGATTGCACGGCAAAGTGAAACGCTCCCAAGCTTTGTCAACTCGTTACAGCAACATTTTGAGCTTTTCTGTTTTCTGCCCCATTTTATGCAGGTGGATAGTGTGACCGCACCGGCATCGCTTATCCGACCGGGTTGACTACCCTGATCGTGGGAAACCTATCGACTTGACGTGTACGTGATTTCCCCCACTCTTGTGTTGGCCAATCGTCTCAGGCTTCGTAGTAATTGCACACATGGAGACCATGGTGCTAATTTTAGGTTTAACCTCAGGCTGCTTGGAAATGCTAGGACCAGGCGAACTTTATTTTTGGATTTGAGCTTAGCTGGCCTATAGGCATTGGAACCGCAGGGACTGTATTTTTGATTCATAGGTTCGCTAGCACGAACGCAGTCACCACCAGGTAGTATAATGAAGACCATAACGGGGCAACTTGATCTGCGGGATCAATTTGTCCACCTACAGTAAGATGTGCGTGGAAAGCAGAAACATCCCCTTCGTTTTGAACAGTAAACAGTTAAAACTGCTAGAATTAAAGTTGCCAATTAATAGTGATATGAGTAGCTTATTCCTCTGATCCGCAATGGGCGCATTTATTCTAACACTTAGGCTAGACTTTCACTTCGCGTGGAATAGAGAGGCGACTTTGACGACCGACATTTACAAATGACGAAAAATTGGTCGCAGATATGAGAGTCGATTTATAAGCTGTCATGTACGGTAACTTGATGAGCACATACAGAAATGCCTACAGTACGACTCCCCACGGACGATGAAAATGCTGTTTCGTACAAGTTCCAATTGGCACGAAGCTGTTTTTCCTAAATAAATTATGAAGCTGAAATTGGTCATTACGAAATACAGCATTTTCAAGGTTTCAAAGAAAACTGAATCTTGACTGACTTCCTGGGTGGCTTTTTTCATGTTCTGACTACGTTTTGGACTGTTCGGTTTAAAAGTCAACAACATAAGTACCAACTGCGTAGTGTCGACCAGCTGTCTCAGTGGAGGAACGGCCTATTGGTCCACTTGTATTTCTTGATCAACTGTCATGGATGACTTGTTACGTGGTTCATCTGTAGGGGGCCAGTCGTCTGCTAGCACTTTTGGGACACCTCTGTTCCCCATTTTTGGTGTTTGAGTTAGGGGTAGCGCTAACTGATACGCTGATGGCTGGAAGAGACGTGTCCTGAAAGCCCCGTTTCTCCTTTACCATTGCTACTAAACTGCTTCCTCTTACAGAAATAAAGGTATGCCCCGCTTTCGCTTAACGAAGGATTTGTGGTGCGTTATTCGCTGTTACGAAGAAAGGGGAAAGGATACAATAGCTTCTATAGCATCTTTTTTCAAGCGATCGATCAACCGCAAAACCGTCTACGTCCAAGCACGGAGGGATTAGCTGCCCGCCTGTCGTGACAGCTCTGCGACATCGTACCAATAAATGAACGTCCTCTCTTCCCGGAGTCACAGTTCTCAGTTCGCTATCTTCCCAATCATAGTAACTGAAACAACAATATGCTTACGCTATTTCCACCTTGTATGGGGCTCTTTTTTACAAAGTCTTGCAGCTTTCAGTATAGCATAGGAATTTTCTGGATTTTATGTGTCATTACCTGTCCCTGGCGCTGCTGAATAGTTTTCTTCTGGACTCTAGTCCTCTCGAACCCGTTTGCTGTGCTAAGTAATAGGAATTTCTGCCCCGCTTTACAAAGGTTTCACTTTACGGACAACTTCTCCGGTTCCATCAACCTTCGTAGAGCGGTACATGCCTGTATTGATAAAAATTTGAAACAGTGTTAACCGTAATAAAATCATCATTGCTTTATCCTACACATAGTCCTGACCTCTCCCCCTTAAACTGTCATCCGCTTATTCCGCTTAGAAATGCTTGAAAGGACGGTTGATTTACCTCAGACTATGATGTGTAATAGGTGCCTCGTGAATGACTTGCTTCTTAGCTGAACAAGTCTTTTCCTGAGGGCATACACAAACTCCCGTGGTGATGGAACATGTGCTTTAAAAATCAAAGGGACCATGCTGCGAAACGATACTATTTTAAGTGCTCCTATCGTCACTTAAGTAAAATATATTGAAATAAAGTATAGAATTGCGGATAATTATTGTCCCATTCTTGTACAGGGGTGCCAAAAAGTTTCTGGTATTCATTTGATTGTTCCAACTTTCTGAAGCATTTGGATTTGGCCATGCAGTGTAAACCTTTAACATTCGCAGGGGGAACTTTCATGACATTTGATTGAGCCTCTGAGGAACGGGAATGCCTTGTTTCTGCTGGACTTTGGAAAAATGACATAAATGCTATTCAAGAATAAGTAGCTAGTAGCTGATATAAAATATTGAATGCATATTTCTTCAGCAAGCGTATAGATTGTCCAGCAATAGAACCGGCCCTTTAAGCAAGCATTGTGTTCATTTCAAGCGGTACAGTTGCAGGACAACCCGTGATTGACAACCTTCTCTTTGATGCTTTGTTCTGCTCATTAACATGAGCTGACCTTATCACAATCTTGCAACCGCGATTATTTTTATGCATGGTTGTCACCTTTCATCGTTAGGCATTTCCCAAATTTGACATCTATATCTGAATGAGCATAATTATTCATTGTTGCCGTCTGACCGCTCTGCAGAGCCCTTTAACATTATTGTACGATTTTGTAATCACACTGATCAACGGCGGTCACCGCCTCGCTGCCGGCAAATAGTGCATTCCCGAAGCTCTGAGATATTTTGCCTATCCTTCGTTAATAAACGATCCAAACATATGTTGGATAGAGTTTGTGTTTTCGTGATTATTAGCTAGTTCTTGAGCAATTTGAGAAATAGATGAAACTTCATCAACCCCAATTTTTCCACCATCTTCCATTTTGTTACCATTATTTTGAAGGAATTTAGTTTTTAACTTAATATGCCAGTTCTAAAGAATTATTGATATTTCCTTGCAGTTATGTACACGCCACCTACTGGAGCGAATTTCTAGTTTGGATCCGTCTGCTCTTGATGCCAGCTTCTTCACGCGTTCAATTCATTCTTTTATAGTCGTTCATTCGGAAATAGCCGCTTTTTAAGAAAGTCAAAAATATACGGAGTTTGCGTGTCATCACGCATCACGCTAAAGACAGGACGCGTTCTTGTCATGAAAGCTCTGCGTGTTTCTGACTTTAATAAAAATGGGTATTTACGTATAAATAACAATGAAATTTGACAAAGCCGCTATGTTTAATTCATTGTTTTAACGACATGCACTCTACTTACTGCTGTTGTGGTTTGTTTAGAGTAACGCAAGAAACCATCAGTCTAACTGCTCCAATGCATCGTAATGTTTCAATATTTCTAGGAAAAACGCAGGTACTATTAACGCATCCTTCTAATTATGGAAATTGACCAATTCTATAAAATCAAATTCAACGGTGTCAGGAAGAATATCAGTAAGTCTGGCCCTAACTTAGACGTATGTGCTACTCTATTTTAACTTAGTTGGCTAGTCATTTATAACAGAGTATGTAAGCCCAAAGTAAGCACTTGTCGCAATCTAGGCAAATGGAGCGCGCAGTATCATTATGCAACAGGTCGTTCCAGCTACCATGCTCAAAGGTTGACACAGGTGGGGCTAATTAACATGACTTATGCTGCAAGTTAAGATTCTGACTTTCAAGTGCATGGTAAAAGCCCGTCTTTAATCGTGTTGACATTGCACTTGTCGGTTGAACACTATACACTTGCTAAATGTCGGGCATGAAACTGTTAAACCGTATGGACGTTCAATTCTTGTTGTTTTATTCTTATGGTTTACAAAGCCCTTCATTAGTTTTGATCGTTTCTGAGTATTCACCACTATGCAACCATTTCGTCTGACACGCAGTTAGAATGTCACCCTTGCTTGACGTTCAAGTTTTTTATTCACTTCTCTCAATTTAGAGAAAGCGTTAAGCAGTTAACATGCATTACTTCCGTCCAGTGAAGTTATGAGAAAACGCTGGTCACTTAGATAAAAAGGCAGTTAAAAGAGCTACTGACAAAAAGTAAAGTTTTGAAACCTAAGAAGTTCAGCGTTTGACATTTGATCACACTGCAACTTTGTACTTGGTACTAAGTGGCGTTTTCTGAGGTTTCACTCAAGTAAAAGCAAAATTATGCGCATGCATCAGTGCAATAAAGTATACCCAATGCTTTAAGAGCGACAGCTGCCTGTAACCTTGTTGCGACAGGTTAGGTCAACATAAACTCGTTGGAAACTTCGCAGGAATAAAAGTAACAGTTCGCGTAGTCCAAACGTTATTACTGCATATTCTGCATTATAAAGGTCTTGCATAAAGCAATGAATGCATCAAATCTTTATGATAATGGACTTGCATCGCTACCAAAGATCCTAAACTTTATTTCGGTATACAAACGTACTTTGATTTACCTAATTGAAAGTAAGAAGCCGTTTGATCGGATTTATTAATTTTAGTTAAATAATTTCAGTTCTGATCTATTTCGACCCAGGTGGTCTCAAGTCTGCCTTTCTTGAAGTAGAAGAAACGTAGGTCTCTGCCGTCCTCGGCCCTCCCTCGATCTTCTATCAGCTTTCATCACCCCTTGAAAAACGCTGCTCTAGACGATAATGGTGCAGCCACCGATTGCTACGTCGGTAAGGCCCGATAGCGTGGCAATCGGAAGTGAACAGTTTTTAAAACCTGGGAATTAAATATTAGTGCGTACACTTCTCATTTCCGTGCTCTATGTAGCTACAAACGCCTCAACGTAAACCAGCTGAACTTAACTTAAGCAATGGCACTTTGTTCGCTTGCAGATAGTGCAGATGGAAGCATTCACTTACGTACAGATTATCAGAATGCAAAATTTTTGCCGCCTTGCTTCTGAGCTTTCTTGAATTCCTAAGACGCTGCCTATCTCAGTCGTGGAAAACCTATTTGTACATGCAGTTTCTCTGAATGCAGATCTTGAAACTTCCTTTATCAATCTGTTAGGTCATATATATCGTGCTTCCAATGTTTTAATAAGGAGCAGTTCTACAAATGCAATTACAGTAAGACCCCGTTATCCGCGGCCCCGTTATTCGCGGCTTCACTTATCCGCGGTTGAGCGACGGAAAAATCGCACGCTAAAATTCCGGCCGGCGTTCGCGGTATCCGCGGTTGAGAACAGCCCGTAAATAAAAGGGAAGACTCTTAAAGAGAATGTCATGACTTGAACGGGGGAGTTACTATAACTATTCTAGATCATTGCTGTAGCTGAGCGGCTTGCATTTTCGCGGATATTATGGTTTTCAATAGTAATTACACATGCGAAAAGATAGAGCTTTGCAATTGCGAACAAAGAAAACAGTGGCTAACTGATTCCTTCTACTGCAATACTCAGAATATGCCCGCCCTCCCATACCTACG